>JAODTR010005940.1:0-11078 GCA_025399935.1 Amblyopsis rosae
ATATAAAAAAATAATACATTTTATGTGAGAATGCCTTTCAAGACACTCAAGTACCTCATACATTATAAATCGATATGAAAAAGTGTTTTTCCTCTATTTCCACGTCCCAGGCTTCTGTCCAGGCTTTACGGCAGGAGAGTGTGGAGCTGTCCTCTGAGCTCGTGAGGTGCGTGGAGCTTATGGGCGTCCAGCTTGGTGAGCTCCTGTGTGCCCACGAGGCCTCCCTTGGCAGCCAGGTGGAGGGGCATATCCACATGCTTCAGCAGGACGTTTCACAGCTGCGCTGGAAGACTGAGGAGCTGGGACAACTGTCAGAAATACAGGACCATGTCTGCTTTTTGAAGGTTTGGGACACTGGAAAAGAGGATGCAGCAATAGATTTGTTGTTTTCGGGAATTAAAATAATGGAGGAAATCAAACTGTCAAACTGTCAATCTATTTTCACCGTCAGTAGGATAAGCACAGCTCAAGTTAAAATAAAAAATGGGTCTGTTTGATTTTAGATTTTGACCAATGAGAAAGCAATGACAATCAGTCAATTGTATTGCCAATGCAATATAAATGTATTGCTTGCTTGCTTTGCTCTGGCATTCCTGTTGGCATATTTCTGTATTTCATTATTAGTTTAACATACTTTATACAGTACCGCAAAGCACCACATTGTTAAACCTTTAAAACCTTAATATATGTCAGTCAATCATCGTAGTAAATATTGCTTTTTGCTTTCCAGAGCTTCCTAACCTTGGAGCCACTTGAAAAAAGCAGGGCATGCGACCTTTCCCGCTTGGGTCAGGAGGAGGCGCTGTTGTCAGCGATGCGTTCCGCCATGGCAGAGCTCAGAGTGTCACTAGAAGACCTCTGTAAAAGCAACCTATCCAAAATGTTCAAAATAGGTTAGGCCTGGAGGATGTTGTTTTATTACTGATTCTTATCTCCTATGTGTGCTTATATTTTACAACTACACTATTAATCTGAATTATATAAAGATCAAATCTCCCTAGAATAAATGGTGGTTCACTTGTTCAATGGATTCTGTCTTTTATTTTAGTTAATGATGTCTCCATGTCTCCGTCAGCCAATGGTGTGGCAAGAGAAAGCGTTGCAGCAAATATTGACACCAGTCAGCACAACACGCACAACACAGGTAAATTGCATATTGATTACTGTATATATTATAGACACACATTCATACAATATCAAACAGCCTGAGTTATTGACATGGTGTTTTTACTTTAATTGTGACAGGAAAGTATTACATCAGATGATTCATAATTACTTCAGTATTGTAAAGTCCACTGTTCAGGCTATTTCATTACTAGTTTACACATTTTTTTGTTATAGTTTATGAGATGATGACAAACCCACCACCTTTTCCACGTCCTCATCGTCAAGGTAAATGATCTTTTGATAAATTGTAAATGGTTTTCTAATAAGTCCGTGTACTGTGAGTAACTGAGGTAATGTTGGTATTGATTCACCCTCTGGCTTGCATTGATAGGACCTGAGGCATCATGCACCCCTCTCCCTCTCCCCACTAGTTGCCCTCAAGGTAAATGTTTGATACCAGGCAGCATGATATTCCTGTTATTTCCTTCCCTTTGGTTTAATTCTTATTTAAATTCTTCTTATTTCAAAATGAAGCTTTAGCCTTCCCTCAACCCGTCCCCTGTTCAAGCTCAAGGTAAGACAGCTGAATGTGCATGTCCTCTAAATATACTATTTTGTTCTCTGAGCTGAGAATATATATATATATATATATTCACTAGGATAGTTTCACAGCAAGCTCTCCTGATAACACCCATTTTCTTCTTGAAGTACTACAGTATACATCTTTGTTCATTCCACTTTCTTGGTGTGATGGTTGTTCAGAATCCTGGCATATGATTTAGTTATAATTTCAAAGACTGTAAGCCCTGTTATGCAATATGTTGTCAATATGTCTTAAATAAGAATAACAACAAACTGGCACTAGTTTGGTGAGTTTAAGCGACTTTGAGTAGACTTAGAGAAGTGCTACAGTAAGTTATTGGTATTTGGTACTGCATATCTCCTCACATATAGAAGTATACCTATAATCGAAATCTATATATTTCTATAGGGACGTTTTATAGAAATGTAAGCCATGTACATCAACATCGCCCACAGACACTTTTCAAAAAAGAGCAAACACATTTTAGCAAACTTCTAGTTATTACACTTGCAGAAACCACACAGCTATTTTTCTTGTAAAGCCAGACACACCCCGACTCTGATGAGTCACAGTTGTTCAGAGTACAAACCCCTCTGGAAATCCAAGGATTGTTTCCTATAATATATAGCAGAAACAGTGACACAACAGTCTGAATTTGTTTTCAAACTTTATATTTCTTTGCTGCCACACCTAGCAATTGTTGATATAGAGTTTAAGATGGCAGGTCAGTCTGTAGATGATCAAATCAGCAAAACAAGTATGATAATAGCCAATTTATTATAAGGTTCTGTATACAGTTAATACAGTATAGAAATACAAACTCTATTGAGTTGGGGTCATATAATTTTCCATTCAATGAAAATTGACTGAAATTGGAGGAATTACCATTCAGGCTTACTATCTCAAATGTAAAGCACAGCACCTTCACAAAGTTTAGTTGAAAATAAACAGATCACATCAGTTTTTTTGTTTTTTTAAACATCTTGTAGGTCAACAGCAGAGCCGTGTAGAAGAGAGAGTCGCGCCAACGGAAGTTTGAAATGATCAGTGGCCATGGATTTATGTAGACGCAAAACAGTTCCAGGAAGTGTTTGGTTGTGGGCAATTTGTACACATACATAACTGCAATTTTTGGTAATTACATATTTTAAAGTGTTCTTCTAGTATTTAAAAAAAAAAAACTGTCCATTGGAGTGAATGGAGTTGACACGACTCTCTTTTACATGACGCTGGTCCAAAGTTAAGCCGCAGCTCCATGTCACTCTAACCAAACATGTTCTGAAATAAAGGTTCTTGCCAATTCAATAAGATATTTAGCAACATTCAAGGCCTGTTTTTTCTGGTTGTGCTATGTGTCAAAACAAAGTAAACTATGTCACAGGATACATAAACATTAAACAACATTTGTTTACAATAGGCAAATAGAAATGGGAAAACACAGTTTAGATTTTTGATTGTGTGCTGTTAAGGCAAATATTAAATAGTATTTCTGTAGATATTACTGATTTAATCAAATGTTACTTCCCAGCGTGCTGTTATATTGTGTTCTTACCTTCTCAGCTGCTATCCCAGAGGGAATGAAGCTAAATCGACAAGAAACTGTTGAATGAGTGGCGGAACTTGCAACTAAAAAAAAATATATATGGATACAAAAACAACAATATCAGCATACACTTAAAATGTAAGTACATTTCAGTCCAGCATTTCCTTTGACAAATCTTAGTGGTCAAGTGTTAGCATAGATATATTTAACCAATGTGGTTATCATAAGCAACTCATGGCAGGTATTACCGTAGATCAAGTGAGTGGATTCCAGGTAACTGAAACAAATAGCCTCATCACATAGGTCACTGGACTTCTATTTAATGACCAGCAAAGACCTACATTAGTGTTAACAAAGGCTTCATTAATCCTATATAATATGTTTTAAAAGTGGAATCAAATGATCTAAATATTGAGGAAATTAACACGTCACAGGTAATACCATAATGTTTTGCATAATTAAGGCACAGTTATGGCAATGGAATTATATAGGCTATTGAAAGTCAATTTTTGAAGGTAGTTTTCACAACACAATGCCCTCAACATTACAGCTAAGCACATTATTATGGGTGAATTGCCCCAGCTGCCGATGGAACTGTGCTTGCTTCTGACTCCTCCAACAGTGGATGTTCTCTCGTAGTGCAATGCTCTTGATAGTAGGCATGTGACTGAGCAGGCCACTTGGCAAAGACACCACTCCAGAGTTTGACAAATCCAGCTCTTGCAGGGAGTCAAGTCCACTGAAAACTTCAGCGCTCAGTGTCTCCAGCTTTACATTGTTGGACAAATCCAAAACCTGGAGGCTGTTTAGACCCTTGAAGCTCTTCGGCTGGATTTCCCGCAGCTCGCGGAGGCTACTGAGAGATAAGTGAACCAGGTCCTTTAACTTAGCAAAGGCTCCTTCCTCAATGCTTGTGATGGCATTATCGTCCAGGCCGAGGTACCGAAGTGGCAAGCCTGCTAGCTTCGGAACACTCCTCAGTTGGTTTGCTGCCAGATTTAAGCTCTGTATGTGAAAGAAGGCTCCATGTGGGCTCATGACGATAGCCGTTAGCTGGTTATGAGACAGATCCAGAGTGACCGGCTGACCGTTTGCTTTTGCGGCGAAAACATCCATGTTGAATGTTTGGAAGCTGTTGTAGCTGAGGTCCACTTCAGCAAGAGGAAGGCCCGTGAAGTAGCTTGGGAAAAGGCTCTCCAGAGAGTTGTGACTCAGGTCCAGAGTTTCCAGGTAACGGAGCTTTGACAAAGCATGGGGACTGACCTGGACAATACAGAAATACAGTGAAACACAGAGTACAATGAAAAATGAGGAAGCCGCAGAATACAATGCATTTTAGAAAATTGGACTAAAAGAGACCTTGTTACTTCAGAGGTATCGCCTACACTGTAGGCCCTACAGTATAGTATTGCTTTACACACTTTCAGTTTGGTTAATTTTGGTGACACCTGTATTCAAAAACAAACAGCAAGGCTAAATGGTGCCACTTATGTTATTAAAGGTGATGTCGGGGACTCCGGTGTTGAAATTTGAACTCGATCAAAACAAAAACACCTCTCCCTTCAATGCCATAGGGTTCTCCCGTAGAAGCCCCCCCCCCCATTCACAGAAAACACCACATTATTTTTGCAGCGTGCAGACAGGGCGGGCAGCTAGCGGACCGCCAGGAGATATTTGCTGAATTCTACAATATTTTTGCCCTCAACCGCTAACTCCACCTTTTACGTCGTGCCCATCCTCTGATGGATCAGCCTCAGTGGTTTAGGCAATTTGATGCTGATCTAATTATGTTACCACTTGACAACACAATATAAAAACTAGTATAGAAAACTAGTAGTCTAGACTAGTTGAAGGCTGGTCTTCTCGGTGCTCATCATAAAGGACTGACTGACCTTGGTAATGTGGTTGCTACTGAGGTCCAAGCCGACTAAAGTGGTGTAGCCAGGCCCCGTTAGCATATCATCATTAAGTGGCCCAATGGCGTTAGACGACAGGTCAAGGTGGGCTGTGTCCAGGGGGATGGGGATAGGCATGCTGGTGCTCGGAGCGAGGCCTCTGCAGTCCGCTCTGGTCAGACTGAAGCTGTGGAACAGGCCAAAGCTTTCGACTTCACAGTAGCAGGAAGGGTGGCAGTTCTTCACAGCACTGGAATGGGCAGTTACCAGCAAGGTCAAGCCAAGCCACAGCAGACATGCCATCATGCTCTGAGGAATTTAAATGAAAATAGTTTAGCTTTTCAGAGAACCCATGCAATTTTAAGGGGCCTTTATGTGCAAGTCTATTCTGTGTTTCTTACATGATGGTTTCATGTGTTAAACCTATTAACAGACACGAATATGATACATTCATAATCATAATGACTCTATATAGCAACACAAGCAATATTTTGTTGGTTATATGAGAAGTCACAAGGAATGAGCTAATGTAGAGTTTACAATACCTGTAGTCTTAGAGAATAACTTTTAACTTTGTTGGAAATTAAATTGTTAACTACCCTAGCTGGTTTGCCACCTAGATACAAAACCAGAAAGTTACATTACAAGACTTTATGTGACACTGTGATCAACTTATGAGGTGTTCTTGCCTTGCATATTCTTGCAACCTCCTATTAAAAAGGTGACTACTGCAGAAAACATCAGCACAGTTACACAATAACATTGTACTATATAGTAAAGCAAATTTAAATATAATATAAATGTATAAAATTAAAAAAATCAACAGCCCTAGGACCAGACCAATAGCAAATATTTAACCTTAATGTGTTGTTTGATTAACGAGAGGTGTTTTGCACTTTATATGCACCTAAAAAAAGTCTGTTCAACATTTGGAAAGAACTCAAGCTTTTTGTGCCACTTGAGAACCCCTTTCTTCCCTGTTAAGTCTCCCAGCGGGTGTGACCTAATTATGTTGATCAAACACTTAATTTGCACTTACTTCATTTACAACTACATTGACTCAATGAGTATGCATGGCTATAGAAATTAAGAGGTGCATCATTATGCAAGCCCTTTAAAATATCTCAGTTTTAACGCTTAAATAAATTGAACACAATGGAATTTAGTACTGGAGCCCTTGGAGTTCAACAACCTACATTTAGTCCAAAGAAAAACAGCTAGCAACATTTCTATTACTCTGGTGGCCTCACTATAATTGTACAGGTAGCACTGCATTCACAAAATGTAATAAAGATATTTACCATGTTAAATTAAAACTAGCCAACATGATGGATCAATATGTATACATTAGACTATTTCTAAAGTATGAATTTAGTGCATTAAAACTATGGGGAAAATTATCTCTCATACCATTACCAGATGCCGCCAATAATCTGTAAATGACAGCTGAAAGGGTCCCACCACGTTCAAGTGAATCAGGTAAATGTTACTGACACGTAAAAGAACACCACAGTATGAAGAAGTACCCATGCCCTACTGAGCACACAAACAGAATTGTGCAGAAGTTGTGTAATATGTAAATCTAACAGTCACAGTACAGCCTACTCTGGAATGATAAGGCAGAAAATTCACCACAAGCGATACTTAGGCTACGTATTAGGTTAATAAAAGTAATATGTGGCTTTTGAAACATAAACAAAACTCCAAAAAACATTTTTATGGTATAATTAATATATTGAGGAGAAATGCTAGCTAACTGTCCTTATATAGGCTAGCAATACAAGGTTACACAATCATGTATGGGTCAAGATAGGTTTACAATTTTATAGGGCATGGTTTTCCGTACATTGACCACCTTACTATTGGTAGCCTGTAATTTCACGCCAACACGGTGAAATTAACTGCTTTGTATTCCTTTAGAACTGGACGTGCAGAGTGTAGTGAATTAGGATCCAGTGTGAATACACTCATTTAGGTCTAGGCCTATGTATATTTCACTAGTACTGTACATCAGAAGCTCTAATAACCATCATTATTTCAAGGACAAGCTACATGTAAGAACCATTTTCCATTTCCACAAAATGCATATTAATGTACTTAAAGTGCCTCTATATGACTTTCTGCCACTTGGTGTCATACTAACAGCACTGCATCTCAGACCAAAACAAAACAGTGAGCCAGCTATATATAAACAAACAGTGGCGCTTGGATTAGAACTTTAGAGTGCATTAGCGTGTGATGCCAATCTCTACTCAGGAGACTGCTACTCCACTATATCATTGCATAGATAATCGTTGTTTAATGCTATATTAGTCCTAATGTTTAAAATATCATAAAGCACCTTTAAATTAGTTATCGGAAATAGCCATTTAGACTTTAATCTTACCATAGGCCTATATGTTTTTGCTGATGAATAAGATTCTTCCAAATTTGCAATCTTCTAGTAAAAAAAAAAAAAAGTGAGATAAAACCCATCATACAAATAATAATAATCCATAGATCATAGATAGATAATGGCACAGCAGGATACTAAATTACTACAGTGTTAGAAATATATCTATCTTTTATGTAGCAATGACAATTTAAAAGAACACTCAAGGGCCTTGCAAGACAACTGGGAAGCTGTGAACAAAATCAGAAAAGGTTATTGATTACACGTATCTTTAATAGTAACTGGGCCAGAGCACCATCTTGTCCAATTGGCATTTGTAGTCTACCCATCACACCATTATCCCTTTTCATTACTCCCTCTGTTCTTTTACTGGGGAGAGTGAACTTTGTAAACCAGTTGTTCTTTCCTCTCTGCCTTTCACCAATAAACCTCAGGTAACATCACCTCGCTGAAACCAGGATTCAAATTAGACACATTTTAAGTACTGCAATTAGTCAGCAGTAGAAGTGTTACCCACCCTATTGGACTATTGACAAAATAGTGTGAAATCACACACCAGTACCACCACAATAGTATGATTCCGTTGACACATTTATTGTTTGAATGACGATACATTTTCTAGTCGAATAGAAATATGCATAAAAAAATAAATAAAAATTATGCGATAGTAAAAGATATGCCTACAGTATGGTTTCTACAGCCTATAGGCAGTATAGCCTAAGATTTAAGGTAAAACATCATGCATCCTAAATAACGTTGTCAATCAGTGCTCTGAGCTGACGTTGGTATTAAAAATGTTTGTACAGTAACACCGTACCTGTAGAGATTTTAAATATAAAGGCAGTACGGTAGACTAAGTTGTTTGCTGACATATTTTCAGCCAACACACATAAGAATATCGGATCAGTTGTCTGTACTGTTGCCTATTTAGTTAAACATAGTAGGCTACGCCTGCTGAAATATAACGTTATATTTCCCGTGCTGAAAACAACAGTTGTTTTTGTTTAAAGGCTGGTAGGTCAAGTCATAGACTACACTACGGTACACATGAACAGTCCCTGCCTTGCCTGGGAAGTTATAGGCGGGCAATAGACATCGGGTAGCCTACCTCTGCAGATCAAGTTTCTTGCAGCCGTGGCAATCCGTGCAAAAACTGCCCCCGTACGTCTCCCTTTTGCTAGGCTATACCCTGCTGCCTACCGGTACCTAAAATATGTAGTTAACATAAATTATGAGATTTGCCGTTCACCATAAATGATATCGCACGCATGTGTCAACACCCCGCCCCTTTTCTGTTGTGAGTCGCTGCTGCTCTCACCATCAGAGCCTGTACTGGTAGCATATCCTACCTAGAGTTTCACACGTAACTTTTTGTTACGCCATGCATGCGTGTAAATATCCAAAAGATTACTTCACACGTACCGGTAATGTTACAAAAATGCAATGGCGGTTTTCTGAAAACGGCAAACGTGAAAATGTAATTTACATTAGACTATTGACTGTTGCTCTCTACTTTACTGCGCAATGTAATAAACCTGTATGAAGTCGGGTGGCTGATAGAAAAAATAATAATACCGTTTTAAGGATTGTTTTACGACTTACATCCACCATGAAACGTTCTGCAGTAATTTCGCCCGCCGGACAATCAGCTTCTATGGTACTCCACTGAAAAGCGGGACTCCTCCGCTCCCATTTTCTTGGTCCCACACCACTTCCCTTTCAAAGTAGTAATGGTGTGGCTGACCGAACGGATACGATCGGTAAACACCTACTGTAGGCTATAGTAGGTGTCTGCCTGCTTTGCAACTAAAATCTCTCCAGAAGAAAAGACGTAGAATGGTTGGCTGTCCGGGCTGTCCCCATTATGTGAAGCCCTGATCGTTTCCGCCGCAACACAATCCTTTTGAGGAGAAAAAAAACAGAGCTTACCACATCGAGCCCTCTAGTGGACAGTAAAATAATGAGAATGATAGGGTATTGTGCTGGGAAGAGATGGGATGGTTTAGAACGGTCTTGGTGGTCGTGTGTCGATAAGTTGCAAGCCTGCAATCTCATTTTTGACATTTCAGAAAGTTCCTTTTTCATATTTAATTGAAACTTCAAGGGTGTCTGAGGTTATAGACCGAAGGCCACTGCTGCTCAGCAAAAACATTATAGTTAGTCAGTGATCTTATACGCCATTAGCCTACTCAGTTTATTTAGCAGTGAGCACAACACACTGTATTGAACCTACTGCTAGATATGCCATACATAATTTTTAATAAGGGATAAAGTGACATTAAAGTTTATATAGTGTGAATGTGTAACAGCTGATTTACATCTGTTTACAGTTTCTCTCAATTACTAAGACACATTTCTTGAAGCCTTCATGTATTTTCTCAAAATGTTAAACACAAAACCCAATTTTTTAACTACATTCACAAAACTTCTCTCTTCTTGCAAAATTGAACAACTGCCTCAAAACATAATTATCTGTTCTCAAAATCAAACAATGTTTGATTACTACTGATCACTATTGAGCATTATTTATACACAAGGTTAAAAAAATTGAGAACACTGTTCAGGGCATGCAGCTCCAAAAATGCTTAATGATTGTTAGTCCATAAACACACTTTCACAACTCAGTAAATGTATCACTGACATACTGAAAAAGTACAGTACAATCAAACGCATTCATAAGGCTTCTGCATCACGTCTTTGCGCTGGGTCAGCCCAAAGGACTTCATCTACATCATAGGTAATGTTGTCCCTAGCCAGGAAACGGGGGAAAACATTCTGGTGTGCCGGATCCAGACTTTGTAATACTCTATACGTCACCACAGGCAAATTCCATGGCCTGTAGACCTTCCCTGTGTTTTAGTGCATGAGAATGTGTTTAAAGTTTAGCAAAAAGACCCTTGTAGATCTGCAAAATGTGTCTAACTGGTGAAAACTGTTAATGGTTTTGCCAAAGGAGTGATCGATTCAATAAATTAGTTTGTGCCATTTAGTATTTGGTTCAGAGAACAAGTTTTAGTGTTTTAGCAATTGAGAAAAACTGTAAAGGCCTACAGACAGCCATTGTTTCCTAAATTATAATTACTGCACATCCTTACAGTAGCCGATAGGCTATACCAGAAATGTATAGCCTATTGCATGTAGCCTATGCATACACTCATTCTCACACACACATGCACGCACACACACATGCACACACACACACACACACACACACACACACACACACACTAGGCTATATGGGAGAGGATGGGATGTGAAAAAAGGAAGGGCAAAACCTAAACATGAAGAATCACACTAATTAGCTTACAAAAGATGCACAAAACAACTATAGCCTGCTATCTTTCATGTATGTAGCTTTAGTGTAGCCATCCATCCATCCACCTTCATCCGCGTATCCAGAGTCGGGTCGCGGGGGCAGCAGCTTTATCAGGGGACCCCAAACTTCCCTTTCCCGAGCCACATTAGCAAGCTCTGACTGAGGGATCCTGAGGCGTTCCCAGGCCAGTGTGGAGATATAATCTCTCCACCTAGTCCTGGGTCTTCCCCGAGGTCTCCTCC
>JAODTR010005941.1:0-11077 GCA_025399935.1 Amblyopsis rosae
CACTGGATCTTGGCCATCTGTCAGACTAACAGACCTGAGAGGTAATTGTGTTGGGGGTTTGTGTTTTAAGGAAGTTATGACAAAGGCTTGGCTGGATGCAAAGGGAGGGAAACACCTTAAATGTATATTGGAGGGCGGGAGGACTTGCTGTAAGGTCTAAAGGCTTGTCTGGTCTGAATGAATTAGCTGCCCCCCTTTCTTCTGGGGGAGAGAATACATAAATTAGTCTGAGGAACAAATAGTGGACTTAATTTAGTCTTACTAGAAATCTGATGTGATATGAAGATAATACATTAGTAGATATAAGGGCTTATCTTTAATAATAACTCTTAATTAATATAAGTCATAAGGTCCAGCCAGCCATTCGAATCCACCAATTTCTCCAGCTATTCCTTTGTTTTTTTTTACATTACAGTTGGGACATCACATGTGTATTGAAGGTTATTACACTGTCCAATATGGTACTGTAACATATGGATGCAGAGGCCTACATTACATTTTTATCATACCGTATCATTATTATGGAGTGGATTACACCAGCTGTACTGCGACTTGAAGCGACGACAGGCAAAGTAACGGTCGACAACGCGAAGTGGGCGGGTAATCTCAACTCGGGTTGCGATTGAGGCGACTACCAACCGGAGCTAAAGATACAGTTGATTGACAGATTGATTAAAACACTTTGAGCGGGAAAGATACGAGAGGGATACCTAGGCAACCAGAGCCTGGAATTTAAACAAGCGATCAACTTTCAGCGACAAAACGACAGTCAGTCATTCTCGGTAAGGCTTGTTTATATTTGAACTGGATTAATAAAAACATATGGAGGTAGATGTTCTCCCTTGCTATAAGGTGCTCCCTCAGAAGCTCCGCCCCACAAATTGGAAATGCATTGCAAAGGTTGGGATAGTGTTATGTGGTCTGCACCTCTCAGTTTGGGCTCCCATTTACAGAACCAGGGTGTGTAGAAACACCGGATTATATTTCCAGCACAAAAATGGCAGCTAGCGGGCCGAGAGGAGACATACGCCCCATTTGACAAATTTTTTTATTAGCTTACAATCGCTGACAATATCTTTAATAATTGAAATGGACTATCGCCATCAAGCTAACAAATGTTTCCAACAAATGGCAGATCAAACTGATAACTGATTAGGGCTGTCTATGCGCGATGCAAATATTGTGCCCACTGTCAGTTACTGCTGCCTGCTAGCTTGAAGCCACTCTCTGCGGGGGTCCAGCAGCTGACTGACAGCGGTCTGAAACATCTGGAGCTGTGGCTCAACTGTCTTCACATCTGGGTAGAGGTCTCCAGTCTCAGGCCAGTCCTGACACACACACACACACACACACACACACACACACAGACACGCATATGTATCTGATGGAGGACATGTGGATTTTGTCTCATTAAAGAACCCTAATGGATAGATTAATCTCATTACATCTGACACTTCATTAGACAAGCGTGCAGACACACGCACACACACACTGTAAGCAGCTGTAAGCACACAGATCTGCCTTATACTGTGTACAGCATATCTTTTATGTTACAGTATAAACACACAGCCAACTAGGATGGTCAGCTCTTGGCTATGCTGTTGTACTTAATGGAGGTGCTGAGAACAAACAGTTTGAACAGCTACTGTTTGTTGTTGGATGGCAACGTTCCCTGAAACAAACAAAAATACATCTAGTGTTTCTAGTTGATGTCCTTGGGGTTATTTTTTTTATCATTCTAGACAGTAAGTGCTACACATTCTTAAATGTGTCTGTGCTCAGGGATTTGCTCACAGTTGAGCTGCAGGTAAATAGTTGTAATGAGAAAAATAGCTTGTAGTCATTTCCTTGGATTTGAGTGCGCCCCTATCAAACGTGTGTGAAAAGCCTGTTGATCCAGGCAATTCGGGGCTAAGACAATGACTTGGTTCACTATATCGAATGCCTGCAGTGGGCCTAGCCAGCTTTAAAGTGAACCTATGACTTTCTGCCTCTAGATGGCACACTAAGTTCACCAGCACCTCAGACCAAAACAAATGCTCTTTGGCCCTCACACACACACATACGCACATGCACTGACATGCATATTTGTAGCTGGCTAGGCTATTACTGTAAAACAGAACACAGGAGCTTGGATTACAACCCACACATAGTGGAGTTGATGTCATTCTCTGTTCAATATCTTTACATAGAAAATAATTAATTGATGTTATGTTGCTGCTTAAAATATACCTGTAAGTCTTTGAGTACTGTAGACATTAGAAGTATCTAGTTTCTGAATCTGTCAAGGAGATTTTGATACAGAATGGTCGCTCATCTCTCAAGTGATCGATCAGTGCTAACCCCTTCTTCTGTGGCTTGGCATGGCATGACAGCTATTGTAACGTTATACATGTTATAACAAAATGTCTGTCATACATTATTTATTAGGACTCACTGTACGGTACCACCCAGTTTCATTCTAGTGCCTTTGCCACATATTGTACCACTCTGCCCAGTATCTATGGTGGACACCTGCAATGGCTCAAGCAAATATAGATCACTGGATGCTCTTTAAGCAGGATATTCTTACATTCAATTCAGTGTGATGGGCTGCCGCCACGCCCTTTCCAGTTAATCTGTGTCTTATTTTACTGTGTTGCTGGGTTGTGGTTAGGCAGATGCGGTATGATTTCCCTCTTCTTATTGACCACCACATATAATGTACAGTGACTTTGTGAGAATGCATTTTATGAGATATTATTTTTCACTGCTTGCTTGTCGATGTATGAAATTGATATCGACTTAAAGTTACTCTATGTGTACACTGGCATTGATAGAGGCAGATATAGAAATATTGTCATTACTGTGTACAGTGTGTGTGTGAGTGTACTGTGTGTGTGTGTGCGTGTATGTTTGTTAAAAGTGTGCAGCACTTGAATTTGCTGTCAGGAAGAAAGTTTATGGATTTAATTTGCATAATAAATGGTGAAGCCTCTTGTCTGAGGTTCCTCTGGGAGTAGAAGTATTCAGTCATAACACAATTGCTTTACTAAATTTCTTGAAGGGCTTTGTCAGAGTGTGTGTCTTGCAGGTTATAAATGGTGGTGTACAAATATACAGTATGTATGGTATGAACAATGTATGCTAACAAATGTATGAAATGCACAAGTATTAATAACGTTTAATTACTGTAATCATTATGGCTATATATGCTGATTTACCGCAATTACCTCCTGTTGGCACAAATACTTTGCATATACGTCGCCTAACGTCAGCTTGCTTAAGCTTCTCAATTATCAACTGGCATGTATTTAGATATAATGGATGAAAGGTACTATGAGAGCTCATTTGTGTGTATGTGTGTGTGTGTGTGTGTGTGTGCGTGTGTGCGAGTGAACACTGTAAAGCTCTTCTGTGTGGGGCTCCTGTCTATGGATGACAGCCCAGCTCCGGTCCTATGTCTTTCTTCAAGCCCATGTCTTATTCAAGCCTTACCTCACCCCATTCAAACAGCGTTTGGATCAGGGGATTCCTTTTGATGTGGCTCTGTGTGGAGACAGAGCTGGCCGGCAGTTATCGTCTCTAGTAGCCGCGTTCACTCATGGTGCTATCAAACAGATAACATGGAGCAAGGCTATATCCCACTCCTCCTGCCATGGACGACGCCTCCACCTAAAGCTTCTTCCCTTCCCGGGCTGGGCCCTGGGGTTCAGCTGCCCTGACATTCTCCTCACCCTGACCGCAGAGGAACGAGACACGCCGTGTTAGAATTAAATGCGTCATCTGTCTGCTCAGACTAGGAGTCTGCAAGTGAAAGCATGTACGGTGTAATATCAGGACTCGCCTCTAAACCACATGTAGATATACGTTGTACGATACATAGATCGTATTTGGACGTCACCCATAGCTTTTCTAAAGAATGGTTTTGAAGCACAAGTTTGCTGGCTCTGGCCGTCGCCATCTTGGCAATACCTGCCTATAACTCCATAATAATGGGGTTAATGTATTACTTAGTACATTGTCAACTGATGAGTTGTATAGAAATTAATGTGTGTCAGTTGTCATGAACACGGAAACTAGCTACAGTATAGAGGCACAGACGTGTACCAGGCTGTACACATGCTTGTAAACATGTCTGTGCTGTAAACGTGAGATTTTAACATGGGGGTCTATTGCTTTACTCACTGAGCCAGCCTCAAGTGGCCATTCAAGGATCTGCAGATTTTGGCACACTCCCATCCCTCAATATTGTTTTATGTTATGTTATGTTATGTAATTCAACAATAAATGTACAACGTGATAATCTAAAAAAAAAAAATTATTTCACCCAGTTGCAATTTTGGAACTATTACAATGGAAACACAGTATAAGTATTACAGCTGAAATGTTGTTCCTTCAACGTAAAGTGTAGCTGCCTGTACACTCACTCTGCAATGCTGTGAAGTCAAAACAAAGGCCTGAAAGACTCAATCATTCCAGTTTGTTTACCACCCAGTCAGTGCACAGGCCTGTGTTCTTTTGAGCCTCCAGACACAACCTTTCTCCAGGGAAGATAAATAATTAGTCATGAGATGAGTTTCTCCCTTCATCCATCAGCCAGCGGGAACATGGCTGCCGTAGAAGAACTGAAGTAATATGAGGCTCCTATCCCTCCAGTGGTTAGGTCCTAAAGCAGAACTCTGCTATAGATTACCTTCCTTGAGAAGTTGACTTCAACACTGAAGCCAGAGCACGGCACAGTCTTACAGCTGATAAGTAACACTGTGCTGTTACAGCAGCGCAGGAGAGTAAAGAGTAAAGAATAACTTTTTTGGGGTTTGGATTTCAATTTTGTGTTTCAAGAACTCAAACAAAAGATATACTATATTTCGATTCCATTTTCTTCAGATTCATGTCTTCTGCCACCGATGTAATGTTTCTTCACACTATAAATCATCTGTTGTGCTTTGAATCACAACGCAGTAAATTATGTAAGCTTTAGGGGGCACTACAGTGCGTGGTGCTTCACAAAGTAAAGTACAGTAGGAGTACCATTGTCTCTTCCAGTCCTGGAAGCTTTACAGTTCTAACAATTTTCCAATGTTGAGATGTCAATGTCTATAGTAGATTATAATGGGCACAAACACCAGCATTGAAAAAACATCTGTAACTCACCTGTAGTCTGTATCCATAGACGGAAATCACATTTGTTTCACTAATAAGTAGCTGTTTAAAAAAACCTTCAGAAAAGGATTGAGAAAAGGTTTGAAGAATGATTGAATTTGCAGTTTTTGACATAAAAGATTGGATATTATATATATATAAAACCTTATGAGAGGAATTTAACAAAACAATACTGTTTTCCAAAACCCATAACAACCTCACGGAGGTTGAAGGGATACCAAAGCTCTGTTCCAAATGTAAAGGCTATAGAGGAGTTTTATCTGCAGTGTTATTCATTAGGCAGCTGGCATCTGTTTGGATTTACACTGCTATCTGCGATGACCTCTAACCACAAAAGAATTACATTTTCAGATAGCATGGTTCACTTGCTGGATAATTCATATTTGTTATTTCCCTGGCTGTCTGTGACAGAGAGATTGACTTCGACCAAACAATTTAATTCCACGGATTATAATTTATTATTTTTTGTTGTGTAGGTCATAAAATACAGTATTGTGTGTGTTTGCTATTAGCGGACAGTAGACAGGTAAGTACAGTGCATTAGACAAATATATCTATCTATCTACATACCTACCTACCTATAGTAATTATATACTGTACCTACGTACCTACCTACAGCATCTCAAATTGACCATATAGTGAACTAAGAAAGTCAGACATTTTGTACTGAGCAGTGAACTGTAATATTCACCTTACAGCAAGTCCCAACAATTATTTTAGCCTTTGCTTGGTTAAATGTATGGTTTAGGGTTTGGATACGCATTAGTTATACAAAGTAGTCTGGAAACCATGTTCACTTTAGCGTTCGCACACAGCCACCCTGATGGTAAGTACAGTGATACAGCTGTAGCCACGGCGTCTGGTTATAGGCTGCTCCAGTAGTTTAAAAATTATACAGAGGTCTACGACCAGTAGGCCACGACTGTGAACACCTCCCAATGGGAGCGTGTCTAGACCCTGTGAAGTGATTGTGGGTCTGGTTACACCAGGCTAGAGCTGTAGCATTCTCTCTCCTGCCGTTCCATCGCTCTGCAAGCAGAGCATACAAGGGTCTGATCAGGTCCATGCTGTTCCTATACTGATTACTGTGAGAGGAGACCGGTTCAGGCTGCATTCACACGAGCGGGGAACCCGTCTGCCGTCCCGCTAGTGCCAATGGCAGAGATTTGAATCGACTTGCCTATGCAGTTTTGAATAAAAATAGTTACTTTCTTTCAACACGTAGTACCACCCACAAGCTTTCCTATTGGCTTATTGCTATGCTCTGATTGGCTTCCCGCAACAGCAAAAGAAAAGTAATAGGACATGCTTTGGTAAGTGCTGCCATCCCGCTTCTAGAAGCGGAGCGAGAAGCCTTTTTTGAATGGCTTTTCTATGGACATCTTCGCTTTCCCGCCAACGGCATTCCTGCTAAAGTGTGAATGCTCTGTCACACCTACAGTACTGTAGCAGAGAGAGAGACCCCAGCCCCCCCTCCCTTCCCTCCTATAGAGAGCTGAAGTCACTTCCATGTTATGGGACCTTGGTTTGGAAAAATGCAGAGAATAACATTATTTTTAGATCCCGTTTGAATTGTGACACGAAGTACACATATGATTTAAAAGATGATTGTTCAAGTCAAGAACACATGATTTAAAAGATGACTGTTCAAGTCAAGAACACATATGATTTAATAGATGATTGTTCAAGTCAAGAACGTTGCATATTTCTCCCAAACTAAGGTCCCATAATGTGGAAGTGACTTTGGCTCTCCGTAGGGTTAGGGTTATCTTGCACTCACACCGCCAGCTACAGTCAGCTACAAAGGGACAGACCTTCATTCATTTCAATGAGCGCTGGGTTAGTGATAAAGCAGCCAGCTACTAGCGGCCGGTGACTGGCAAAGTTGACCAACATTGAACATTGAACTTTATTAAAATTTTCAGTGACGTGGTGTAGTGACTAAACAATCAGAGAATAGATGCATCTCCCTCTTTTTGGCGATCGAAGATGGAGGAGAAATTGCTTGCTAATTTATCGGGACATACTGTACATTTATAATTATGGAGGGTGGATGCAGGTTTTCGAGGTTGTATTAGTCACTTGTGAGGTTTATTAATGCATTGGACGCAAAACCAAGCAAACCACAACTGGAATTACACAACGTTAAAACACCACTCATTGACCGGCAATGTAAAAATATCTTCATGTAAGCTATGTTATTGTAAAATAATTATTGTCTACCAGCGCCTACTACAAACCTGGTTACAACGAGCTACAAAATCGCTAGCAGTGTGAGGAAAAGGGTAGTCTCAGCCTCTTCCATTCATTAGCACAATGTCACATAAGCAACTCTGTGCTGAAGGTCTGATGCTTATACCTTTGTAAGGTTGTCACAGCACTCTCTGACTTTTGAGAAGTAATACTGTCAATTTCCATTGGCTGTCAGCATTGTGGAATGGACTGCATTTATATAGCACTTTTCTAATGTTTTCAGCCACTCAAAGAGCTTTCAGTATTTTGCCTCACATTCACCCATTCACACACACATGGCAGCAGTTAGGGATTAGGCATCTTGCTCAAGGATGCTTACAGGTAGGTAAACACCGGGGTTTGAACCCACAATCTTTTGGCTGGGAGCCCAACACCCAGACAACTAGACCATCCTGCCCCAGGATGGTCTAGTCCAGGGGTGGGCAATCCTGGTCCTGGAGGGCCAGATCTAAAACATGCAGGGCACCGGCGCTCCAGGACCAGGATTGCCCACCCCTGGTCTAATCACAAGTACGTAATTTCCAGTGCTACGCTAGCGCACTGCTTTACAGTATTTACTAATTTTAATTTGAACATGTATTTTAAGCAGTAACCGTAGCCTACTAATTTGACAGATTTACAAGACCTGTAAACAGACAATTGTTTAGTTTTCCAATTAATTTCACATTGCAAGTTTTACTTCAGACTTGGTTATTGAGTTACTGTACGTAGTCCGTCGTCCTGCCGGTCAATCAAAATACCTCCCTTGTCAAGTAGGCGGGTACTGACGCAGATAGGCAGCGCTGTGTCCCAGACTTTACTTATGTAAAGGCTGGCTCTGCGAGACTAGGGCTAGGGTTAGCTGCTCTCTGGACTTCTTCAGCTTCAATATTCAGATCCGTGCATTTATGTAATAATTAGCTTGTTCCTTTTGGTGTGTCTGCTGCCATAGTGTGTGTGCGTGCGTGTGTGTATGTGTGTGTACATGCGCACGTGCGTGTGTGCTTCTGTCTGTCTGTCTGCCCCCCCCCCGTGACTTGATCACAGATGCCCACATCGCTGGAAACTGTGTTTTGTTGGTAATACGGCCCAGAGTTCGAGTGTGCATTTCCTGAGCGTGACACTTCATACTGTATTTGTTTACGTGACCGTTCCGAGCAGAGCCGTCGTCTGATACAAAGCTGCAATGACCAGGAATGCTTGCGGGAGGCTTGTGTTGTAAGGCACTTTCCCAATCAGGCCGGTCTCCTCTGCCCTCTTGAAACATTTATTGTTGTCTCTTTGGTGAGGCCCAACAAGACAAACAACAAATGATCACACACAGGCCGCTTTCTGAGCCTGAGGTTTTCTGAGACGGATGGATTTAATGCAGACCTTCTTTGCCTCTCCCTTGTGTTCTATTAAGGCTCCTTCACTTTTCATCTCTCTCTCTCCATCTCTCCTATCATAAGAAGTACAGGATCCATCCTGCTGGGAAAATGTAATCATCTGCTCGGCAAAACCTTTTTGCCATCAATGAATCACATTCATCCAGACAATCCGATTCAATTTGGACTCCATCGCAGTCTTTCTTTTTCCCTCTGAGGGCATATCAATCCCATGCACAAGTGCATAAACCTATAAGTGACAAGTTTCACCTTTCCTAAAAGCGTCCTAATCTAGCTCCTATGCTGATGTAGAGACTACATTGTTGTTCTGGGTTGGACAGTGCACTGATAATGTATTCACATTATCATTATATTACTGATAATGTATTCACATTATCAGTAATGTGTATTTAAAAATGGCTTGACAGGCGGACATACTATTAAAGGTACAGCGATTGTAAGGTAACTATTTTGTTAACTTCAGCGGAAATCTCCTCGCGGCCCGCTGTTTTGATCAAGTTCAAATATCAACAAGCTATTTCAGAATGCCTGACTATACCTGTAAGTTATAGAAAGTGGAACAATGCTAGTCATTAGGAATACATTGTATTAGCATCTACAATTCACCTCTAATGCAACACGGTGGCCCAGTGTATAGCACTGTGGCCTCACAGCAAGAAGGTCCCGGGTTTTGTCCCTGGTCGTCCCGGCCTTTCTGTGTGGAGTTTCCATGTTCTCCCCATGTCTACGTGGGTTTCCTCCGGGTGCTCTGGTTTCCCCCACTATCTAAAAACATTCACTCTCTCCAGCCAGTGTCATGTGACCAGTGACACTGGCTCCAATCTGGAGATGGTCCCCAGGCGCTGCACAGCGGCTGCCCACTGCTCCCTTGAGGGGTGGGTTAAATGCAGAGGATGAATTTCACCACATGCATGTGTGTGTATGTGACAATAAAAAGGACCTTTTTATAATTGATTTAGTTTTTCGCTGGTGCAGTTTGGCACTGTAGCTGTCATCAGTGCTACTTATTGATTCTTAGTCGTGTGTATTCTTTGATATTGACTGACTGTCGATGGTGTTGTGAATCCCGATGGTGAAAGATTACAAGATTGTGAGCAGTTCACTGGGAATAGAAGTCGTGAAAGTTAGTGTGCATGTGTATGTGTGTGTGTGCAAATCAGATGAATGTGCATGATCCTTTGCTTCCTATTACAAATTTAATTGTTAATATTAAGGTTTTGCAGTCTGGCAATTTGCTACATATAAACAAAGCAAAAACCCCAGAGACCTTAATACAATCCACCAATATATGTTAAAACAATAGATTTTTTTTAGAAGTTCTCATACGGCAAAAAATGAATTATTTCTCTCAGGGCCTTCTTTTTCATATTAACCCTGATTTAAACCTTTAGTAAAGTGTCTTTATAAATGACTATCGAGTGTACAGAATACACAGATGTTCTGATCTAGCTCGTAGTTGGATTCCCAGGCCGTCGGTAATGACAACAAGCATTGCGTCTTTGATGTGTCAGTTCATATAGGAAGGCCTCTGGGTACTGCAGTGATACAATGTTTGTGAACACAGCAGTGACTTTGTTAACAGGCTTAGTTACATTCCCTCTCTAACTCTGGGGCTGCCCTGTGTCTCTGGTGTGTGTACTGCATTATAAGGAAGGGTAATTATTTCAAGCTCAATACAATGCAGAAAATAATTATGGGCAACAGCCAAAGGTCATAATGATGTTGACTAGTGGCCAGTGTTGAAATAATCTTCTAATACACAGTATGTTGAGTTGAAATGGTAATGCTATGGATGTGGATGGATATTGTAAATTGTGATACAGCATTTATGGTAAAATATTAAATGTTACTGATCATATAATTTTCTTGTTTACTTTGAGTACCTATAGATTAATCAAATAGAAGTTCGCTTTTTCACTTTTCTAGCTGACTGAAGCTCATCCTCTTCCTGCTACAAGTCCTTTGCTCTTTAGGCATGAATTCGATTTTTCGTAGGAGGAGACAACCTGTTTGACTCGGGTGGGGAAAGTGAAAGTACGTCACTACACAATATCTGTATCTGCTCACCCTTAACCATAAACTATTGATGTTAGCTTAACATCGACTTTAAACAAGAGCATATTTACTTACATTGACCAGCTTTGTTAGCTACATGTGTTTGTGTTTTCCTACTAAATACATAAACTGAAAAGCTGACTTATCTTTCCAATAATATATGACGTACTGAGCATACAGCTCAGATAGAGGAACAACAATGCGGATTCCGTCCTGGTCGTGGAACAACGGACCAGCTCTTTACTCTCGCTAGGATC
>JAODTR010005942.1:0-11076 GCA_025399935.1 Amblyopsis rosae
AGCGCATCTGTCTTTGAAAATGAAATTGTTATTTGGGATTGCATTTAAGTTTTAATTGTGTCCACTAAAATGCGGAGTATATTTTGAAAATGAAAATGCAATTTTGGGATTGCATTTTCATTTGAATTTAGTCCTCTATGGACTTCCATAGTTAAAGGCATAGAAATTGGGGAATGAATGTGGATAGCTCAGTTGGAATCCTGTCATGTAATCGATCTGAAACAAAGGCAAAAGCATCAAATTGTAAAATATGTACACTTAAAATCGTAATCACAACCGCATCTCAGTTTTTTGCCTTTTGTGTCTGGTGAAATATCGCTTGAGAAAAAATCTGTAGTACTCAATACCTTACAGCAGATGGAACCAACATTGTGTTTATCACATTAGTCTTATTGTGGCACCACAACCATATCATTAAAGGAATGGTGCACATAAGTACATACATACAAGTACATTACACATTAGTAATGTGAAAACAGACATGTTTGATTAATAACATAAATGTAATCTTAGATAAGGACCTGAATTTTTTTTAAATCCTAAATAAAAAAAATATAAATAGGCAATGTATTTATTTAACTATTTATTCAGGTAATATGTATATATATAGATATATTATATTGACTTAGGATTTCAGTACAATCCATCAGTGATTCATCCCCAAATTTAAGATACATATTTGCAGGATGAATATTAATGCTGTTTTGCAATAAGGGCTGACTCACTGAGAATTATGGGAATTATTATTGCATTTCCTTTTTGCTAGTATGACATTGGAGAGCTTTCACACTTATTTTTCCAGACAACCGTGAGTCATCATGTAACAATCGAAATGAATGCATTCAGGTGAGACTTGCCACCATCGTTATAAGACATTAGTTATTGTCTGGCAAAGCCTCAACTCTGGAGCTGGAACCATCAGCCATAAAAATATCCCCAAAAGTCTTTCCAATTTGCAGTTTAATGGGCAATAAGTGTGCTGAAAACCATGACACAGGTCCACACAGAAGAAAGACAGTGTATGATATATCCTTGTGCACGGGAATGGCATTCATGTAGAGAAATGTATACTTGTATTGGTCTTTATTACTTTTAGTCTGTTATTGTTAATTAAATTGTTCTCATGCTAAACGTATTCGATGAAGTTTGATTGAAAAACCCGAAAACCTGTTTTAACAGCAGGTATGCTAAGATGTGTGTTTTGAAAAATTGTACACCACTGCTGCGCTCATTTCATATTATTTCCCCTCTGTCAAACTTAGTGTGCAACCAAAGTGGTTTTTTGGAACTGATGTTGTTGACAACCACACCGTTTTAGCAATAACCAAAAGTACTGAGGTCTGTGGGTACTGGGGAAACACTGGAAATCCAGCCCAAGATGTAGCTGGAACAACATCTGTGGTTTAAGTCTGCCTCTTGTGAACCAGGAAGGTCTCCTGCCTGGTAAGAATAACACACAGCCCCCTACAGATTAAAGCAGAACATTACCATCAGAAAGAATATATAATTTAATGGAGAGGTTCCAACGGACGACACTTCCACATTTGAGTCTTGGAAGGAGAGGGGTGTCTTTTCACGTTTATGCAAACCAGAATTACCCAGTGATCTATGCAAGTCAATGGGGAGGTACATATTTCACCATACTATTGTCCATAATTCATCTTTGGGGGGTATTAATGGGTATTTAGAGTATATTAAATTGATTCCTAAGTACCTACAATCAATCTAAGGCCATCAATCTGAGGCCACAACGGTAGTTCTGCAGCAAACAGTTTTTAGGTAAATTGACTGTTTCATTGGACATGCTACATTGTTAGAACAGTTAGACTAGGCCTATCCACAATTAATTTGTTCAGTAATCTTAGAAAACTAGTAGCAAAGTAACTGATTCAGGACATACCAGTTGGCCTATGTAAACAAAAAAATTTAACTTTACCTTTGAAGCAACCATATATTCCGAATGTGTCCACAATTGCCAATTCCTTGTTTATATTCCTTTAATCTTATCTATCAAATTGTTTTATACCAAAGGACGTAAATTCGGTACAGACTCCTCACTTCTTTTCTACAGTTTAATATGCAATGTTTCAGTTGAGTCTAAACATGAACGAATACACCAGATCAACACTGACAATTAGTGATTAATGATAGTTTTCCTGGCAGGCAATTAGAAGGCAGTATCGTTAATAAGATGCTGTATATTTTTCTGAATTATTCTGTTTTATAATAAATACTACCCTAAAATCATTTTAAAATATTAAATATTTTTTGGGTTCTTTCTCTCTCTCTCCAATTTGCTAAGACACCCCCTGGCGGTCCCCACTTAGAAAACCCCTGACCTAGACCACATGGTCCCTTCCAAGCAGTCAGTTGATATTTCAATGTTAAAGTATGACACACCATTATAAGCTTGCCTTCATGTGATGTCGTCTTTCGTTTGTAGTTTTTACTTTTTTATTATTCCATCTTCATGATTATTTCACATTTTACCCGCTTTATATTTTTTTTTACATAGATTTGATATTTTATTTGCTTTTATTGATCATTTGACAAAGCGCGGCGACAGGTGATCAAGAAGTGGCTGGTTCGGACCCCACTAACTCCTCACCAGGTGTCGAGGTGTCCTTGAGCAAGGCATGGAACCCTAACTGCTCCCGGTGGTCAGGTGGCGCCTTGCACGGCTGACACCACAATGGGTGTGTGAATGTGTGTGAATGGGTGAATGTGAGGCAATACTGTGCAGCGCTTTGAGTGGCAGGAAGGCTGGAAAAGCGCTGTACAAATGCAGTCCATTTGCCATTTTGTTATGGTACTCTTATTCTCTTATTTTCTCATTTCTATCTTTCAATGAGCTTTTATTTGACTTATTATTCTGCTTTGTTCGGTCTGTCAAAGTACTTTGAAAACTCTGTTTTAAAGGTGCTCTTGAAGTTAATAATAATACCTACTGTACATGTACGCATATGCAGGTGTGTGTGTCTATACACGCACACGTCTTTGTGAGTGTGGCGTTCATATATTATGCATGTGAGAATCTGTGCATGCATGCATCTGCGATGTTGTGTGTGCATGGTGCCTCCAGTACACCTCGCTTGCTGCAATAGTAACTGTCACTCAGCACTGTGGAGGATGAAAGACGTGGCAGGGGTCAGAAACCCATCATCCACTTTACACTGATGAGAGTCTCTCTCTCTGTGTGTGTGTGTGTGTGTGTGTGTGTGTGTGTGTGTGAGACGTAGGCTGAAAAACAACTGGAGTGTTTTTCAGCCTGTGTGAAAAATACACTGATCAAGTGGAGGACAGACAGAGTAGATTCATCCGCATTTTCTTTCTCCTAACCACTGCAGTTAATGTATGCGGTGAGAGCATCGCATCAAGGAAATGGGCAGAAAGAAGACGAACAGTCAAACGTGCCCCGTATACACACGCACACGTGTTTTATAAGTAGTCACTGGTTTACACAGTGTGTAAACATTGCCTATGGGATTAAAACTAACTAAATCCAAGCTTGTGTTTTGAATGTCATGGTTGTAGTGTACATTGAGGCTCATGGTCACAAATGAATGACAAGCTTGAACATTTTAATTGCACATTAGCAAATCCAAACCTTCACTTGCAACCACGAACCTCAAAATACTCTTGACACTTCTGTCACGCACAATCAATTTTGTAGTGTGGTAAATTGAGTTTCACAAAGAAAAGAAAGTACCATGCAAGGAAGGGCAATACGATTTCCCCTCTACTAAAACCAGCAACATTGGCTGATTTGTGCATCAATCAAGTTTCTAAGCAGGACAAACAAATGTACAACCACATTAAAAACACAAGTTTAATGGCAATTTGGCACAATAGTAATAATACTATAATAATGCTATAATTGCCTGGCCGACTGACTTGTAATAGGTGAAGGGGGGTGAAGGACCCCAAGCCATTAGTCTTGTATAATTAATACTTTGTTGGCATGGGGACTACAACAGATCAGGCAAGTCCCCAGGGGAAACATATTGTCCATCATTAACTGGAATTATCTAATAAAATCCCTCTACAGGAATATTGTATCTGAGCCCATACATTTCCACAGAGGGTGAAATTAACGTCACCTAAACTAGTTTGAAAATCGTCGAAGTGTTGACAGAGATTATCAGTTTAATTACAGCTGGTTACATATTTCTCCTGGGACAACAAAAAGGCCTAATGTATATTGGTGAGCCATCTTGTAGTAATGAGGTAATGAGCAAGGCAGGATCACTTCTAATTTATTCCACACTATTACCCACTGAAGCATACAGTACTACTGATGTTGTTCTCTCTATTCCACAAATAACTACTATTATAGGATAGTGGCACTTGAGTTTATATTTGAAAAAACTCTATTCTTTTTTTTTTATTCTTTCTGATACGGAGCACTTTAATAAGAAGGGTTCAAAAATGATCTTAGAGTCATATAGTCACAAATTGCACCATGTTGGAACTCCCAAATTATACACTGAGATTGGAACTAAAATTATCTGTTATGAATTCACTGTGGCACCAATAAAAATTTGGAAATTATAATTAGCTGAGTTGCCAGGTGCCGTGGGGAAAACGATCATATCCTGAATATTATAGACGGCAGGCTTACTACAGGGAGCTACAGGCTCTATATACTGTATATACGCCTAATGTGATTTTCTTGGTCATGTCACAAATCCCCCCCCCCCGCCTTCCAACGCATAAATAATACATTCTCAGGTGAACTCCCAATTATCCTGTTTGAAACGAATGTCCTGAAGTGCCCTAGATGTGGGTCTGAGTGAGGGGTCAGGCTGTAATCTACAGGTTGAGACTGATCACATCTAGCCCTCAGCTGTCCGCTTCAATACTGTAGATGGGCATGACAGCTTCATCAGCAGACACAAATGCAGTCCAAAAATGACCCGTCTCAATGGCTTGTGTGCTGAACAATGAGCAGGCCGTGTCATCGGGAAGGCCCAGAGAGTGGCAAATGTGTGATTAGTAAGTAACACACACTGTCTGGAAATGGCTGATTGAATTAAATATGTGTTTGTGCGCGTGTGTGTGTGTGCACTCAGGCATGCATGCACACTTTTATAAATGAAAGACGGATAGGGAGATGAGCTAAGCATTATATTCACGTGCTTGCACACACACGCACTCGCGCAA
This sequence comes from Amblyopsis rosae, assembly GCA_025399935.1. Taxonomy (NCBI): domain Eukaryota; kingdom Metazoa; phylum Chordata; class Actinopteri; order Percopsiformes; family Amblyopsidae; genus Amblyopsis; species Amblyopsis rosae. The sequence continues at coordinate 5,164 of JAODTR010005942.1, forward strand.
TAACTGCCTCAGGACTGATCACAGATGACCCCAACTTCAGTTATTTAACTGGTTTTACACTGGTATTAAAAAAAAAAAAAAAAAGTAGCAATTTTGCTCCCATTTTAAATGTCACTCATTTAAAGTGGTTTGAGAAAAACTCACTTGTCTATTAGTTATTTGAAAGAGCAGAGAAATATGTTTTATTTCAGTAAGATCACAATGACATACATGATGATGAAATGTAATGTCGTTTTCCTGTTCCTACAGAACGCAAAGACATAATTTAATAACTTAATATGAAGAGAGGGGGAGGGACCAGAGTGGACGAGATTACACAATGTTCAACATGTTGTTTGCTATTGACTCTTGCTGCATCCTGCTCAAACATCATTGTTAGACAAGTGAATGTGCCGTGACTGTTATGTTAGATACGGTCTACCAAACGGTATATACAGTACAGTAAAGTGCTTGTGATATTGTTTGATTAATGTTAATTAAATGTGAATAAATTGTGATATTTCTCCATTACTTACTATACTACAGCACAATAGGTAGTTAGGGTGTAATGTGGATATGGCGCCTATCAATGCTTCAAATGAGGAATGTGATCGTGACATTTACTGTATATGTGTACATGTTGCCTGGGTCAACAACTGGAAGGTACAGAAATATGCTGCTCGTAGACCAACATCTCATTCTGTTGTGGGAGAGATAATTCAATGTGTGCTGTGTGCTTCTGTACGTGTGTGTGTGTGTGTGTGTGTGTGTGTGTGTTTCTGTACTGAGCTATGTGCACACGTAACTCGATATTTATGCTAAAGAGCCTACTAGCGTGCAAATTGAGTATTTGGTTATGTGCCTGTGTTTATGTGATGTAATTACAGTTGTCTTGGGTCCACCTATATAGTATGTGGATTGGGACAGAATACAAACATAGGTGTATTGTGTTTAAATACACAATACACCTTTCACTGTACATGTGCACTGTTCAGTCAACCAGCAGAAGTTTAGCCTCATTAATTATTTGCGATATAAAATCCAAAAGCTTCTCAAATTCCCATTCGTGAAGCCAAATATTATCATACATCAAATATAAAAATGTAAATTGCTCAGTTGGAGAAGAAGAAATTAATGATTATTTTGCCAAACCATCCCCTGCAGAAATACATGTTCTATGAATTATTGTCATTGTGACATTAATGAAATGCCTCTAGTTAAGATGCGGTAGACAATTGCATTACACTGTATGGTGCATTCACATGAGTGTTTAATAATATTCAAAGAGAATGGTGTAGGTTCAGTATTTGCTGAATGTTATTGCCTCCAACCAAATTATTTCATGGCAATTACAGGCAAAATGCTTCTTCTGTTATTCAGGTGCAGTGCGCATATGCATGTAAATATCCTGCCAAACACAGGAGGTTTTAAAATACTTGTGAAATCACATAATGTTACTAGATTTTAGGCGTTTTTACAACAAATTGAGCCTGGACTCTGCCATGGCTGGTCAGAGTCTACTATGACCTACGCTGCCTAAAATACCCATCATTACCGATCACACAACAACAGAGGATGAAAACGATAATGAACTATGGACCCAACCTGTCAACACATGCCATTACCCACTCCTTACTCCCAGGTACGTTTGCAGGTATGTTTTTATTTTTTCTCATCTGTTTGCCCCTGTCCATGCAGCTGCTGGAACAGCATGGAGAGAAGAAGTGTATTTGCATAATAGAGTTGTGGGAAGGGAATGGGGTGGGGGCTGGCACTTAGTCTCAACTGTGTGGCTCCTTTCATGCTCGTTGAGATGTTGTCTGTTCCATACAGATGACAAGCTCACGGTTACGCCTTTGGTGCGCTATTATTTTAACCTTTTAACCATTTAGTTTTTATGTGTGTCATTTCAGTATCATGCTATGTATCTTTATTGTATTCTTTTATGCACCAATTTTTCTTTTATTTATTTTTTAAAGCTGAGTCCTTTAACCATTTTTATTCATGTTGTTTCTCTGTATTTGTTCATGGGAAGCACAGCTGTGCATGTATTCCCTCTCTGTAAAGTACTTTGAACTGCAATTCTGTATGAAGAGCTATATAAATAAATATTTGTATTATTATTTGCTCTATGTAGGTGGGACAAGGCCGTGTGTGCTCGTGCGTATTTTAAAGATATTACAAGGTTTGTTGTGGGATGCTATGTGATCTTTAGTTGTCCTGTTATCACCACCAAGTATTTGTTCATATAGAACCATAGCAAAACAGAGTAAGAGATGTACAGTAAATGTTTGTTTTGCAGAGCTGAAACAAGCTCTCTCACAAAAGATAAGAATCATCTTTATTGTCCACAAAGGTGGACATTTTCCTTTGGCTTCACCGGTTAGTTAAGAACATCAGAGTAGAGTCACAATAATTGCATTAATAAACAAATATCACAAAACAACATAGCCAAAACGTATTTCCAATAAATTATGTCCTATGAATACAATTTTTGTTATGGCATTTGGTATGAAAGGGATGGTATGGGTATAGGAAAGCCCATAAATAGTAATTCATTTATTCATTATTTTACTAAATGGTACTTATCATCAGATATATTTGTAAGCATCTTCATCCTGCCCACACTACTTGTGCACTGCCTAAGTTCAAAGCGCTACCCAATAAGATTCCTTCTTCACCATATCCTGGCTCATAGTGCAAGCTTCTTTTTCCTTGGCTTAACTACTTAGTGATGTTGAGTTGGCACAACTGGGCTAATGCTAAGGAAACTGCTCTACTTAATCTTCAAAGTACATATCAAACCACTACTTTACCTTGTTGTTGTTTCAAATTATTTCTCTGAACTAGGTCAGTCTGGGTTTACAGCTGAACTAATGCAGATGAAAACACGTGCATATCTGGGGTCACATGAGGTCACTGTCTCTGGTCGTCACCATCATTGTAGTACTCTCTCTGCCTGTAACATGAAAAATCAACTCCACATTCTGTTGTCATTATTATTGGGGAGACTAGCTATAGGGACCAAACACGTTTTTTGAAGCAGGCTGTAAACATGTTTATTTTTACTATAAAGTTAGACATTTTAACATGGGAGTCTATGGAGATTGACACTTTTGCAGCCTGCCTCAAGTGGCCATTTAAGGAACTGCTGATTTTGGCACTTAAGTGTTGTCTTACATATCTCAGCACCAGAGGTTCCTGCCTGAAGCAAACATGCTATTGTGCCGTCGGGGTTCGAAGGTGGGACCCTATTTTGAGGCAGCAGTGACCCCCAATAGACGTCGCCTAGTCTGCCTCTGCTCATAATCGTTGAAATAATCAAGCAGCTAGCAGGGACAAATGAAACATAATACACACATACAGTATGCATGCATAGTCCTTGACTAAACATGCTGCTCCATATCAAACAGAGCAGCCTTTAATATCTTAATAAAATCAAATATTTAGAGTTTCAATATGATGTCATAGAAATATTGTTTTACTTGGATAATAACCATGTTAATAACTATAATAAACTTAATTAATTAATTAATTAATTTCGCACAAACTAACAACCCCAATTGGATGGGACAAATGTCATTGCTTATTTTATGCAAGTTATCAAAGTATTGACGCAAGTAAAATGATATCTTGTGTCAAGCTCGAGCCCAAGTAGTGAAAACCCATCTCCTTCCTAGTCTAACAGTAAATTAATATGATATATAATGAATAGAAATTAACTAAATGTGTGGAATGGATTTCACTTCCATTATATTCCTATCTAACTTCCCCAGACCAATAACTATCAACAAAAACAAAAGTTCTAAATGCATTTATAATAGCGTACATCTAAAAGACATATCTAATTTATCTACTGTAAATCCAAACAGGCTAATCTTTTGGAAGGTTGATGTGTACCACCAACAATCACATTCACATGTCCACAGTGTCCCCAGGTATGACAGATGCGTGTTAGCCTTGCCAAATCCTTAATGCTTACCCCTGGCAGAGCATATGCATGAAGTGTGAAGCCAACCCTCTTGCAGATAGAGGACTGGAAGGAAGATTGCCCACCTGGACAGAAAAACCAGCCCCAGATGGAGTGGCTATATGCATATGAAAAGAAGACAGGATGACTCCCCTTTCCTGCAACAGTAGTCTCTTTTTGTATCTCCTCCTGACACAAGGAAGCTTGACAGATGTGGCTTAGATTTCAATAGCAATGCATTACAATGAGAAGGGGCCCCTTGATTGTGCTACACGGTATCATAGCATAGCTTTCAATCAATGCTTGGCAGTAGGATGGGCTCATGGTGATTGAGAAGTGTAACTAATAAGACAGCTATGCTAGATGACATCTGGGATGCATTGCTTTTTTTATTTAGGTTTATTAATTGTTGCAAACAAATGTTAATGTAATGTTTATTCCAATTCATACATTTAGAAGCTTCTTTTGCTGTCTTATTTTTGTCGGTAAAGGCCATTTCATGGAATGACTTGCTTGCTATTTAATCAGCTACACACTTTACACTATTCACTGCAAACCGTTTATGGTTAATAAAATGATTAAAGTTTGTGTCTGCAGTTAACCTTGTAGGAACAAGTGTTAGAGAAACCTTGTTGTTGTTAGTTAAAATGATACATGCTCCTGAATGTTGCTGAGTATCTTGTACTGTACCCCTGCTCCTCTTATAAGCTCACAACATTATCTACCACTTCCCTATATGACATCTGTAACTTCAGCTGTGTTTAATGAGCACTGCATATTCATGCACAGTATGTGAGCATGGCGAGTGTTTTACAGAACGCCTTGACATCAGACCTTGAGTTCACAACATGAAAGCGGAGAGACACACTATATACAGATATATAGTGGCTTCTCTTCAACATTTGTTAGCTTTTCTCTTGTTGCGGGCTGATCTCACAGGCTGAGAAGATGCTCTGTAAAGGCGGCAGCAATGCAAACAGATTGTCCTTGTTCCAATGAGCACAAAAGCTATAATAAATCTAGGCCGTCATTCTTTTGAATGACCATATTATATATAAATTATTATCCAAGCTGTTATCCAATATATTCTCCAAAGCGTACGAAAAATGTACAGCCAAGGAATGTGTGTAATTTTCTGCTGTCCAGCAGCAAGCACTACTGTATTATTAATTTCTGTCATTACCCCAAACACGGCACTGTTATAATACATAAAGCCCTAAGGGAAAGAATCCTTCTGTCCCTCTACATCTCTGATTTCTATGGTTGTAACCAGGCAACCACAGCAACATGATTATCATTCATGTTGTAAACCACTTTCTCTCAAAAACTATTTCTCTCAGAGCTACCCTTGTATTTGTGAAACCTGCACTCAGGCGAAGGCAGTTGCCATTGTCAATTAGTCAAAGTGTTGACCGTTTTTGCTTCTCTGCAAATAAATAGGCTTACTGTATAACACTTTTGGAGAGACATAAGTTTTGACAACAATACATGTATTTGCATTTTTATTTATTAATTAAATTAAAAACACTGACAGGCATAATTTTACTTATTGGATAAGTTGTCATCTCTACCTGGAGCAAATTCCAGAGGTGTGACTAAAGCTGGGTACAGGCGATCCTACCAATTTACAAAATGTAATGCCGGGCACACACTACAGGATAATTTGCCCGATTCTATGCCCGATTTCCCCCTTCCGATGTCGGTCAGCATAGGCCCGATTTGTTGATGGTTCTAACCAGGGGCGCTTTACTTTCGTAAAGAACAAAATCGTCCCCCCCCCCACTTTTGAGAAAAAAAAGAAGAAAAAAAAAGAAAGAAATGTATTATGTTTACATTTTACGTCCGATGTAGCCTAACTTGAGTTACATTTGTTTATTTGCGTACTTGGATGACCACCATAAGGCTACCAGCATTGGCAAGTCCACTATTCACTATTCAATGCCCCACCCTCCTTGGTTGTTGCT
>JAODTR010005943.1:897-11073 GCA_025399935.1 Amblyopsis rosae
CTCTTCACTGTGTGGAGGGAGGCAGGATAGGCTTGTGGTCGATTCCCTGCCTGAAGGGTTGTGGGTTTGATGCTCAGGCCTCTTCACTGTGTGGAGGGAGGCAGGATAGGCTTGTGGTCGATTCCCTGCCTGAAGGGTTGTGGGTTTGATGCTCAGACCTCTTTACTGTGTGGAGGGAGGCAGGATAGGCTTGTGGTCAGGGTGGTCGACTTCCTGCTCAAAGGGTTGTGTGTTTGTTTTTCGACTTGCCTTGTCTAAGCATGCCTGATAAAAGATGACATAACCTTTATCTTCTTCTGAATACTTGTAGGGATGCACCGATTGTGAAATACCGATGTTTTAAATAACAATTTGGTAGTTGATAATGATACAATATATACTAATATATACTACTATAAATGCTCCCACGCGGCCGACATGTTTGTTCACTTTTATTTGAAAACAGACATGCAAAACATGTCCAGCCACTGGCTGTTATGTTTGGTAGTTAGTAGGCAGAGTATTGTAGTATTAGATCTTCTCTTCATCTGCAGCAGGGTCGGATACTGTTGTCTGAGTCAGCAAATAAACAGTGTTGGGCAGTATAGCGACGCTACTAGTTAAACTACATTTCTCAGTATCGGCGCTGTTTTCTGAATCAAATTTTGCCTGTTTATTTGTTTGACTGCCACTTTTGAATGTTGGTACAATAGAATTTATTTAAAAAAATTGCTTAAATGTAGTGAACTAACTTTGCCGTGTTGCTGTAGCTTAATTTAACGTAGAGTAACTGGTAGCTCAGCTCACTACATTTTCAATGTAGCTAGCCCAACACTGCAAATAACACAGAACATTTAGCCAGTGCAGAATTCATGTGAGAGATAAAAATCGGTGCCACTACCATCGGCGAATGCCATCTTGTTTGCTGGTGGGCCGATAGCAGTCAACAATGCGAATATTGGCCGATATATCGGTGCATCCATAATTGTACTCACTGTAAAGTCAGTTTGGATAAAAGTGTCTGCTAAATTGTGTTAGTTGTATTGGGCACACTCAACAACAGCACCGGTAATGTTTTGCTTCCTTTGTGCTCTCCCATCTATGCGCTGCCATGTACTGTACGCAGCGGACTATCTAAGCACGCTCAGTGTGAGCTCCGCCTCCTTGGTGTCAGACGGCGAATGGGCAGGCCAGGACGGTATGCTGTGGAGCACGGAGCTCAGGGGAGACGTCGGCGGGACGCAGGAGAAGGTTCATCGTTCACAATATTCACTGTTGTTGTGTTGTTGTGCTGCTCAGGGTTCCCACCGGGTCATGGAAATTCTGGAATATCATGGAATTCTAAAGTAATGTCAAGTCACAGAATTTGATCATATTTTGGGTCAAATCATGGGATATCATGTAATTTTGTTTGCAGCATGTTCTACATTTGATGTTTTCCATTAATCTAAATGTTACCTTGACGTTTTTGTGATACATTTTCAGATAACTCAACTCATTTTTAAACTATCGGTCTGAATGTTTACACGAGTAGTGCCTACTAAATCACATTCAGTATCAGATTATTTTACACCGACATTGTTCAGCATAGGTCATGGAAATTCAGATTTCTAGCCAATGAAAGTTCAGGAATTTGACATTTGACTTCGAGCGGGAACTCTGGCTGCTGCTTGTGTACAATATAGGGGCATCTGTCAACGTCCTGCTGTAATAACCGGTGTCTCCTGCAGGTGGCAGAGTGTGTGCAGAATCTGACCCAACTCCTCTACAGTCTGCAGGTGGGAAGGGACTATATTAATAAAATAATTGTCAACAAACCATATACCAGCAACGTGCTTTATTTATTTTGTATGTGCGCACTGTAACGTCTGACTGCTGAGGTCACCAAGGCAACAGAATGTGTTTACTTAACGGTGACTGGTGTGCGACCCATTTGGCTATTGACTATGTACTTTGGAGTCGCTTTGGTACGAAAGTGTCTGCTAAGTTGCTGTACGTGGAAATGTTTACTTGGCAATACCCAGCATTATGATTCGATGAGAGAATCTCAAGGAAGAACTCTTTAACCCTGCCTGTGCTACTGATGGTGTTTCAGTTACGGTTTCAAAAGACTTTCACCCCCTGGTGTTCACAGGCTGCGGTTATGCTCCAGGACAGTTGCTACGAGATTCAGAAATTGCTCCTATTGGAAGGAGAAGGCCCACTGCTTGGCACTACTGCTGCTCTACAAAGCACCACGGTACTCACACTACACCGGCATCTTAAGTATAACAAACCATAGACACTGAACATGTTGCCAACTGTGACGGCTGGCTTTCACCGACGATTTGTGCACCACTTCAGCCTGGGCAGCCCTTTTGAATCTGTAAAGTGTTCACACCGAGCCTGACCCCACCCACTGCACAACTTTTGAAAGAAGCCGAAACATAGTCAAGGAGTGGGGATCGGGGAAGGGGAAGAGGGTGCAGGGGCTGAGAGGGAGACCCCCATTCACACCAATTTATTTTGATGACGCACGAGAGGACCAAATGTACAGTCAGGAACCATGTGGGATGGGCAATTTTAAATGGACATGACCTGTAGAGCCATTTTGAACACACAAAATGGTGCTTCTCATCACAGTTCAGTCCTATTGTTTCGTTTACAGCTCAAAAAACACAATTTAGGGTGCAGTTACTATTTATTAAGGGAAAACACATAACTTTACCGGTGAGCAGGAGCTCTAACCTATTTTACTTCTCCTTTTATTTTCATGAATACAAAACCACGTTTCTTCCAGGAGAGAGGCTTGGACAGGAGGAGAGAGGAGGCAGAGAGGAAGTGTCTGGAGAGGAAGAGAGATGAGGTGGATGGGGTGCAGAAGCTCCACACCAGGCTGAAACAGGAGCAGCTCCGCTGGGACAGAGAGTGTCTAGCCCGGGACAAGCAGCAGGTAGAGGTCTCCTCCTACTGGGTGTGGCCCTCTGATTAATTTATACTAACTATATTAATTAATTAATATTAACTATTGGACAGCTTTGAACTAGTCTGCATTGCTGCAACTGTTTCGATCGCCTCATCTAGCTCTGCCACCATTTTGAAACGTCCTTGACTTCATCTCACTAACCCGCCCTGATTGGGTGTTTACGCTAATTCCACACTATGATCTCAGCTAAATAAACTGAGCTGAGAGCTAACAATTTAATGGTTTACTGTAAGAACGAGCTCTACCACCATTTCCAAATGCGTTTGCCCTCTCTGATTGGGCCACCAGCAGGGTTGCTGTGCAAACATTTCAGGGTGATGTTAGACTTTAACATTCCCCTCTCCTCCCCCCACTCAGCTCCTTGACTACCCTTTATGTCTCTCTTGTAAAAATAAATGTTACTCTCAAGGAGTCTAACCAGAGGTGCATTCAGAATAGGTGAACATTAGCGAACGTTTCCGAAGGTCCACAAACGTATAACATAACAGTTTGACGTTTGCTTTAGGTTTGCTGAGAACATTTGCGAACAGTCTTGAACAGAGTATGACTGGTTCTCGGCGATCACACGTTGACGCTTAACGAAGTGTTTATTAAATCGGATCATTTTGAATGTTTACACAAATCGATCAAATGTCACGTTCAAGCAAACCCGTTAGCCTCAGTTCGCCAGTGCTGACCAGCCTGTGTTGGCCTTCTTCTGCGCAGAGTGAGCAGGAGAGCTCGCTGGAGCAGCGAGAGCAGCAGTGCCACCTGGAGGCGGAGCGGCTGCGGCGCGGGCGCCTGGAGCTGGACGGCCAGCTCCAGGAGTACCGGCAGAGCCTGGAGAGGCTGCGGGAGGGCCAGCGGGGCGTGCAGCGGGAGAGGGAGCGCGTGGACGCCCAGCAGAGGCTGCTGGTGAGCTGGAGGCACGGGCGACAGGGCAGCCTGCCCGTGACCATCCCGCTGGACGAACGCCCGGTGGGTGGCCTTGGCACTCAGCCACCCCCAAGATCAATGTTAGGGGACTACTGTTTCTGGGGGTCTCTAGTTATAGTGAACTACAGCTGTGTCAAGGGCTAGTGTGTTGTTAGTGTGTATTTGACATTCTAATAATGTCTGTCAAGGCACTTTGTAAACTCTGTTTTTTAAGGTGCTCTATAAATATTATCATTACTATTAATTAATAATATTATTAATTATATATATATATATATATATATATATATAGTAAATGCTTTAGTTCCATATTAATATATTAATAATATAAATGCTTTAGTTCCATATTTAAAAGGGTGGATTATTGTTGAAAAAGTTTGACTCTTAGAACAGGAGAGCATTACATTTTATGTCTCCCCCCACCGCCCCTCCTGGTCTCCCTTCCTCCTGGTGTTCCTCCCCCACCCCGTTCCACCCTGGTCTTCCTCCATCCCTCCCTCCATCCCTCCATCCATCCTTCCCTTCCACCCCACCCTCCCTCGGCGTCTCTTCTCCAGCCCCTCCGGCAGCAGAAGCCCCTGCAGACGCCCCTCCTCCTCCTCCACCACCACGGCAACAACCACAGCCTGCAGGAGGCCGGCCTGGGGCAAGGTGCGGACGACAAGCCCCCGCGCGGCCCCAGCCCCGGGCTGCACAACAGCCTCAACACCCTCCTCAGCCGGGGTCACGACACGGCCTGCCTTGCCCTCGACTTCCCCCGGCCCATCCTGGGGCCCCCGGAGCCCTTCAGCCCCGGGTGTGTGGAGGGGCAGCCGCAGCAAGCCTCCGGTATGTCTGATCCTGAACATACAGATGTTGTAGTTCTTAAGGTCCAAAAATGAGTAGCTGTTGACTGATGACTAGCAGACACTAGTGCAACTACTGCAGTGCTAAATTGCTGTTTAACTAGTGCCTCATTTTGGACCTTCCTAAACTACACACAAAAAGTACAGACATGTGAACACTTGTGGGATCAGCTTGGGCATGCTGTTTGTGCCAGAGTGACCAACACAAGATGAATGCTGGTTGAAGAATGTGATGCCATCCCACAGCAGTGTGAGACCAGGCAGGTGTCCATCACAAGGAGGTTGTGCCAGTTGTGGCTGTGTATGGTTCTTCCACATGCTACTGGCGCTCCTGTTTGTTAAATTAATACATTGTTAAAATGCCAATATGTCTTGTTTCTTCAGACTTCAATCCGCTAACTCAGCTCTGCTGCTCATCCCACAAATGCATGTTCCTTACAAACGTGGCACCATTTAAAAGGGAAATAATCAGGCTTTCCAACGGTCAAGATAAGATCAATTGCGAAGAAGCATTATTACAACACAGAAATAATCTACCAATCACAGACTGCCTTACTTTTAGTGTTATTCTTAGTTAACTAGTAGGGCCAAACAGCAACTAGTAGACATTTTGAAACTCACTAGCCCAACTAGTAAGGTCACAAGGCTTGAACTATTGCGTAGTGACTAGTGAGCATTTGGGCCTGCACACTACTGGGGCAGCGGTGGTGTCAGCAGGTCGTCTGGCGATGGAACTCTCGCTGGTTCGATCCCCGCTGCCTAATTACCCTGGCGTCCTTGAGCAAGGCACCCTAAGCATAACTGCTCCCGATGTGTTGGGACGACTCCTTGCATGGATGACAACACACACATATTCTCTGTGTGTGTGTGTGTGTGTGTGTGTGTGTGTGTGGCAGACAGTAGAGCGCTACATAAACAGTTTATTTAACGTTTGACCCTTCCTAGCGGACTTCAGAGCGCTGGTGGACCGCTGCTCCTTTGGCCCCTGGAGCCCAGGGACTGATAGCTATGGGGGGGACGACTACGACAACGCCTCCACCGGCTCCCTGGAGCCCCTGCTGACGCCACAGGCCTACCTCTCTTTGGACGGGGAGGACGGGGAGGACGGGGAGGACGGGGGGGAGGAGAACATCGTGTATCTGTGACGCACGCCAAGGATGAAAACACAGCAGGATGATATACTGTATAGTGTGTGTGTATGTGTGTGTGTGCATGCACATGATGGGATGATGCATGCGTGTGTGTGTGTGTGTGTGTGTGAGAACACATTAATTGGATGATGTCTATAGTGTGTATGTGTGAACACAATGGGATGATGTGTATACTGTGTTTGTGTGTGTGTGTGTGCGTGAACATGCGGGTTAATGAAAGCATGTGTATGTTCTGACCAAATGTTAGTGGCCAAGACAAAGACATTTCAAAATCACCCATAGCAAGCTGTACAGTGAACTTTAAAAATATGTGCCTTTATTGTGTTTGTCACTCTTGAGGGAGTAATTAAACCAATGTCAAGTGTCAGCGTCACGTGTTAAATTTATTAGCGTTGATGCAATCACACCCATTTTCAAGAGAAAACTACTTTGTTCATTGTTTCTTTTAAAAGGTACAACCCTGATTGGCCTTTCTCTTGTGTCTGAAACAAGCGTTTCTTTTGTTTGACAGTACGCTTCTCTACTGCGCCCCCTACAGCCCACAGAGGCACATTGTGTTTTAAACATAAACAGTGAGCTAGAGGACAGAAAATCAGGGGAACCATAGCGCAGCTGAGATGTATACCTTTAACGTTCTGTGCCATTTGAGGTACCCGTTCCACTTCTGGCATGCTGACTGCTCAAGCCTATAATGGACAGAAACATCAGGGCCTTGTTCTCTCCGTCATTAGCACTTAAACGGGGATATCACAAGGGAGGGGGGAGGGGGTCTAGGGCTGTGTGTGATTGTGAAGCATACATCTTGTTTATTTTAAGCTCTGCCAAGAGTTTGACCACGATCAAATGATGTTACCATATTAACGACTTTTGTTCAATATTTGTATAGTTGGTGAAAAGGCTGAAGAGGAACCCTCATATTTGTATACTGCTTTTGTCCTTTAACTGCAAATATCTTAAATCCTATCCGATAAGTCCTTGTGTAAACATTGCATTGTTTATTTTAATACATATTTATTGTGTGAAATGATTAATGTGCTGTCAATATTTTGATGTCCAATCTTCCTTGTAAACTATATAATCACAATGGTGTGTACTATTAATTAAAAAAAATGTTTTCCATTAGAAGTCCTAAGTTTTCATTTTATGCAACATCAGACTTACACAACTTCGTCAACACAACTGGCCGGTCAACCATAACAACCTCACTCGATGACCCAGAGTGTCAAATGTATCATGTATCATGCATTATGTCCACTATTTTTCTGTTGAAAGGACTCCTTTAAAAAAAGGTGGAGTCAGGGATCTTTGAGAGGGATTCATATTTAAACGCTAAACAAAAACTCTCCCTTCAATGCCATAGGGTGTTCTCTACGACGCTCCGCTTCCCACACTGGAAACACAATGCCAAGGCTGGGTTAGTGTTGTGTGGTGCGGTCTGCACCACTTGTTCCCTTTTTATCTACAGGTAGGAACACCAGATGTTTTCTCACACAGGATGGACAACTAGTGGAGGGTGACAAGATGCGCTGAATTGGATGAAAAGTGTATTTTCTTAACGCTGACTCAGCAAAGTGGTGTCATTTGTTAGTATAAGTGCCTACGAGTATTTAATTTAAGGAAGGTAGTAATTTATACTCTATAAAAGGGGACATTTTAATAGACATTTAGCTTTTTATTATAATAACACCACGTTTCATTTGAAATTGTCATGAAATTCAAATTGCAGAAATAAATGTAAATGATTACGTAATATACTGTCAAAATTCTAGGGATAACATACGAATGGTGCACAGAGCATGACATGTTATTTAATAGCTGGGATTAAGTTATGAACAATATGCATTCCGTACCAAAAAACATTTGTGAATGTGGACTTGTAAATTGTGTGTACACACGTACACACACACACGCTCAATGACACTGATAGAAACTGTCCATTCCACATCGGCTACAATATTTAAGTAACAGCCAGTTTAGTATCCACTCTTTTCATTTGCATACCTAGCTATGTAAATATCCTATTATTCATGCATATAATGAAGGATACAGTTTCATACAAAGTACATCTAAAGTTAAATTATTATGTAAACATTATGTAAACAGCCACAGTAGTTGTAATGTTATTCAAGAAATAATCACTTGACAGCAAAGCATGTTTGTAGAGATTAATCTTCAAAATCACAGTAAATACACCAGCTGTCAATCAATATATCACATTAAGTATTAAATTAATCTACAGACATTAAATGTATTAGCATACATGCATGCACACACACACACACACCTCAGAATCGACCCTAAAATATTACAATAAATAGGAAACTGCATCAGCATAACCATTTTAATGTGTTGGATTATGCCTGAAATATAAATATTGATTTATGTCTTAATACTGGCTTTATACTGCTTTATATTGGGGGGCATTGTGCTTTATTTTACACAGTAGGCCACATTTTTATATGTACAAGGTAAATATAATGTATATTTGTATATATAATGTATATACTGTATACTATATGTATAGGGTATATTTAGCCTATAGGCTAAAAAAAATATTTTAAATGTACACAGTAAAAATAAAATAATGTTATTTAAGTGTAAATGTGTTTACTGATAAATTATTTATTTATTTATATATATGCGCCCGGTCTAGATGCTGTATATAGTTTATTTTTTATTTGCTTTTTTTTAACGTAGGCTGTCACCAAAAGCGTCAGATTTCGCCCGAAAGAACAGTGTTTTTACGGGCCTATTCATATTGTTTGTAGGTTAGGTGTGTATTAACAGCGCCATAGAAACGGCCATAATTTTGGCCAAAAAATACTAACTCACTGATTGATTTTATTTTCCTTTATTTATATTTATACGCTTTAATCTCCACTAGATTGGATACTTCCACTACCTCCCATATAACCGATATAAAATTAAAAACATGCCAATTAGAAAGAAATTGTGACTGTGACTGGTTGGAACGGTTACCCCCCGGTGGGCGTGGTTTCAGAATATGACGTATTGCGATGTTTGGTTGTCATAGAGCCAGTCAGAAACTTAGGCTTCCTAGCAGGCAAGCTGTTTTTGCATGTTATGCAAAAGTATTTCACATTAACATAATGGGATTGGCCCAAGAAATACAGTAAGGACAGGTCTTGCTCTGCATTTAACAAAACATATCTTATCGATTAAGTTTATGTAGACATGAACATTTAGCGACTTCTGTTACATTTGGCCTACGGTAATCTGGTACGGTAGACGCAATGCAGTAGGATTTTGTATGTATCTTTTACGTCCTAAAAACGGTATATTGGTATCTTACAAACAAATAATCGCGCAGTCACTATGATGATGATAGTGCTACGGCTGCTAGACCACAGGTGACAGCTGTCACAGCGATCCTACCGTAAATTACACTTGTCCCAATTACTGCGGTGTGCGCTGCTACAATATGCATACATGTCTGGATGCGAAATTGTGTTATCAAAAGTGCTCAGTATCTACTTTTTTACGTTTACTTTATATGTAACTTTACTTTTGACAACGATGTCGATTAAATCGAGAATAACCTGTGCAATTCTCAGCTGCTACAACATTTGTGGTGAACCCCAACTTTGTATGAAAACTGAATGGTAAATATGCATTATTAATTAATGGTATGCTACCGCACCGATACTACAAAACATAAGCAGCCACCTAAAATATGCATTTATTTCAGAGTTTTTATGGCCCTATACATACATGCATACATGCATGGTGTCAGAAGTATACATTTTTAGGGTCAAGTAGTCCAATACACATATTTTAAAAGTATTGGGACACCCCTCCAAATCATTGAATTCAGGTTTTCCAATCACTTCCATGGCCACAGGTGTATAATGTCAAGCACCTAGGTATGCAGACTGCTTCTACAAACATTTGTGAAAGAATGGGTTGCTCTAAGGAGCTCACTGAACTCAAGCGTGTTACTGTGATAGTTTGCCAACTGTGCAATAAGTCCATTATTGAAATTTCCTCACTATTAAATATTCCACGGTCAACTCTTAGTTGTATAATAACGAAGTGGTAGGCCACATAAAATCACTGAGGTGGTCAAACAACTCCACAGTGGCAACGCCTCAGGGGTTGATGAGATATATCCAGAAATGCTAAAAGCTTTGGATGTGGAGGGGATGTCTTGGATGACACGCCTATTCAACATCGCGTGGAAGTCAGGGACCGTGCCAAAGAAGTGGCAGACCGGGGTGGTGGTTCCAATTACAGGGGTATCACACTACTCAGCCTCCCTGGTAAAGTCTACTCCAAGGTGCTGGAGAGGAGGGTTCGGCTG
>JAODTR010005944.1:0-11073 GCA_025399935.1 Amblyopsis rosae
ACAAAATTATTATTTCAAATAAAAATCATTATTTCTAACCTCGTCAATGTCTTGACTATATTTTATATTCATTTTGCGACTCATTTGAGGAAAGAATGTGAGTTTTCATAGAAAACATGAAATTGTCTGGGTGACCCCAAACTTTTGAACGGTAATATATATATAGTATATATATATATACAATATATACCAGATATACAGTATATGGTATATACTGTCAATATGTATATATGGTTGTATTGATTTAATATGTTGAGAAGTGTGATTTGCACATCTACTAATTCATTGCTTCATCTTAAGCCTAATGTGCAGTAGGCAGGGATGTAGAGTAAGACAAAATGATCACTAGGAAAGCCCTGGGAACACGCACATTAGCGGCAAGGTAGGAATTCCACTTTCTGTTCCTCTGGAAGACCATCAAGCTGTTCTTGCTCCCTGACCTCTTTCTTTTACCGCAAGAGGAATTCACCCTTCGTCTCAGAGCCAGCAGCTGTTCAACTCTTGCTTTGTCTCCTCACACCCTAACGCAGGGTTCCCCAACCCTGGTCCTGGAGGGTCCACACCACTGTGTTGGAGCAGGGAGACGTCTAAAACACGCAGGGCAGCGGCCCTCTAGGACCAGGATTGGGGACCACTGCCCTAACGGTAGATTTTTCTCCTTGAGCAGCTGGATTAAGAGCAACAGGGTGGGCAACCTTTTACCTGGGTTAGGCTGCATGGGCATTTTACACCCAACAAAAAACATAATTTATCAAGTACCGTGCAGTTACCATTTCTTTTATTTAGCAGGCAGTTACAGTGTAGCTTTCAGTTTGACTTCGGCGCAAGAATCAGTCTGGAGAGCTTGGAAATGAGGTTGATTCAGACCTGGCGATCTTTCCATTCATGCTGACGGTTATTTTGTTGCATTTTAGTGTCGCGCTATGGTTCCCTTCTCTGTGATTTATGAGCTACGTACATAGACTGTATATATAAATGGACAAACCCTAGGTGACGTCACCCATAGCTTTTCTCAAGAGCAGGTTGAGTGAGTGAAAAATTCACCCCCCGTACAGTTGTCATGAACGAGGAGACTAGCTATAGAGACCAAACCCGTTTTTTAAACCAGGCTGCAAACAAGTTTATTTTCTCAGTAGTCGGACATTTTAACATTGGAGTCTATATGAATTTACTCCCTTCTGCAGCCAGCCTCAAGTGGCCATTAGATGAACTGCAGTGGGATGCATTTGGCTGTGACTGCCGAGCGTGCGGCGCAGTGGGACTCGTCCTTGTTTGTCTTCTCAGAACGTTATTGGCATAACAGCATAAGTGGACTGGAATGGCCTTCGCCTCAGAGTGGCCCCGATGCTTTCATTTATCGCCATCAGACAAAGCACTCTGAATGACGGAGGAGCCTGCTCGGGGAGAGAGGTCCACACAGGCTTCGCACAAACAGATGTTCGGCCCAGTGGGAGCACAACAGGAAGGGAATTCAATTCAATTTGGCCTAGGGTCTAATGGGAAAACTGGCCGGTGGGAAAGAGGGAAGCGATAGGGTTTCACTGGAAGCCCATCTGCAGACCCTCCATCCCCCACACGCACGCACGCACACACTCAACCCGAGAGTTAGCCTAATGCACATATTGTATGTAGCTCAAGCATCTCACTGTTGTGCTTCTAGAAGTATTGCTACTCTGTCTTCCGTGAGGTTACTGGCAGCTGGGAAAGTTTGAGGAGACTCTAGTCCTTTTTTAAAGGGTGTGTAAAGGGTACGGAGGTGGAATGTGTGGGTGGCGCGGGGTGGGGGGTGGGGGGGTGTCATTGTTGGTCTACTTTCGAGCTGACAGTGGAGGTACCGTAAAGATGTCTGTGTAAAAGACCCAGCAGGGGTGCGTCTAAGGTTTCTGCCTCGAATTGCTTCTAGCTGATCTCCAAATTCCTCCTCTTTAAGATGAAATTTGGACCTTCCTATAAATGGATATTCTGTTGCTATGTAATCAGTGATTTTGGTAATTTTGCAGTGGTTCAGCCTTTTTCGTGTTCACAAAATCCGTTCAGTTGCCGTTCTGAATTCTATTTGTTCTTTTTAATACAAGTGTAATGTATTTTTAGAACCTAGGTGCAACTCTAGTGGTCGTGGGTTGCTTCTACCAGCGGAGGTTGGAGAGGCAGTGGGGAATAGAAATTGGCCTTCGTGCTGCCCAAAGCTCTTCACTTACAAGTGCAGTTGTCGCTAAGGTGACCTAAACTGGAAAGTGCCAGATTGTAGATGAACTGTAAACTTGTCTTAAGAAACAATATGTTTGGTAGAGGCCTCTTTGTTTTGTTGCTGCAAACCTCACTCACTAAAATGTTGACTGCAAGAAGCTAAATTGTTTTACAAAAATAAGAAACAAATTTTGCTGTTCCACTGTTCATTGAACATTTAGACAACATTAAATAATTAAATAAATAAGACCATTAAATAAATAAGACCAGAGGAGATAAATATACAACATCCAGCTCTCTAATATACACATTGACAAATGTTTCTTTTAAAATAAACTCACATTTACTATCAATGGCAAGACAATATAACATATTGGCTATGTAAATGTAGTCTTAAAAATGTAAATAAAAATTTGCAAGTGTGTTTTTTGGAGCGCTAAGTGATGCTTTCTTTGGACTAAAATGGGTCTTACAGGGTTATTAAATGACCACAGCTAAGCAAACTTCTGCACCTGTACATTTTTAGTATGTGCTTTGTAACCATCAGACAGTCAACAGAAAGCAGCATCCCGCATTTAAAAGTAATTATACACAAATACAGAACATATATAGAAGTATAATATATGAAAAGATTGAAAGGTTGAGTTTTTTTTCTTCTTTTGTTTTGCATGCGGACAGCAGCGGCACATTCACATACAGCACAGCACCGAAAAATAAGCACTTTAATCTAAAACCATAAAGTAATTTTTCTTTTTTTTTACTACAATCCTCTCCAACAACCACTTCTATGCAGTGTGGAATGTTTCCCAAGCTTGTGGGCTTTTGTTGTCCCCTATGTAGTGGTGGGGGCCCACCACACACACACATTCCTCTTTTCTTTTTATTATTGGAATTCCAGACACATGTTACTGGGGGTAGGAGAAGGAAAGAGAGAGGCAAAGCTAATTCATCAATAATCTTAACCTAACCCCCCCCCCTCGATGACTCTCTCTCTCTCTCTCTCTTTCTCTCCCTCTCTCTCTTTGCCTGGAGGGCATTCAAGCAATATATCCACCAAGCCCCCCTCTCTCTCGCATGCACACGCACACACGCACACAAAGAGGCGCTGGAGTCTGCCTGAACACGTCCAGAGGGGGAGAGGATGAATCGAAGCTGAGAAGCGCTAATATTCCCCTCTTCCTGCCCTCGTATGCGTGTGTGTGGTAGCCGAGTCCTTTGAGAGCTGCGTGCCGTGTTGTGTGTTAGCTCTGCCCGGTAGCTAGAGCTGTGATTACAGGCTGGGTGTGGCCAGATGGGGCGGCGTCAGAGGCTTTGTCTGTGGGTCGTACGGCCCACCGACTGAGAGGGAGG
The DNA here is from genome assembly GCA_025399935.1 of Amblyopsis rosae. NCBI lineage: Eukaryota > Metazoa > Chordata > Actinopteri > Percopsiformes > Amblyopsidae > Amblyopsis > Amblyopsis rosae. The sequence goes on from JAODTR010005944.1 coordinate 3,538, forward strand.
ATGGGCCTGTCTGTAGGTGTGTGTGTGTGTGTGTGTGTGTGTGTGTGAGAGAGAGATAGAGAGAGAGAGAGAGAGATGTCCCGGAGCTACGAAAATAGTCTACTTTGTGAATCACTGAGTCACTGCATGGGGCTAAACCACGTTAAAATACAGGACCTCAAACTGCTGGGATTTAGACGCACACGGCGTTCACCGGAGTCTAGCCGACAAGTGCGCTAGCTGTTGGAATGTAGCGCTTGTTTTTGTCGTTAACTGTTTATGTGGTTTTCTTTAAAACATTTTTCCACAGCGCGTTACTAGGGGGGGGGGGGGGAGGAAAAAAAGTTTTTTAAGAGGATTTCATTGAGCATACTAGCAATATTTCGTCATAATTGTTAGTTTCTTAGCATTTAATGGATACAACTTCAATGTGAAAACTATTTGGAATATGGGACTTTTCATCTATGATTTGGATCGTGCGGACAGGCAAAGATATCTCTTCACTCCGTTTTGGGTAATTTTGATAAGTATGTCACGTTAATGAGCTTTCAGACTTTGTATTCATTGTGACTATTGCATGCACCAATTAAGGTGTTGAGCTGATGTAGGCTACGTGTCTAAGCACCTGGTAGTAACAGATACAAGGTCCTGCACAAATCGGTTGTTTAAAGCGTGGCTTTGAACGTGGCTTTCGACGTTCTACGTTGAGCATAAATCTGTTCAATCACAAGATAGCGCACCGGTTTATGGGACTGGGGTTTTATCATGTGAACAGCTCCACGATAATAAAGACCAGTTAGTTAATAGGCAACTTGTTACTTCTGAAACCCATTTCGGTGGCTAGCATGCTCCGCGGTCACTTGAGAGGTCATTGGCCAGTTATCAGCTGATTTGAGAGTTTGACCGATTTCCTCTTGCATGGTGGAGTGAGTGGTGAATGACCTCCGTCGATACCTTTTCCCATGTCTCTCCCTCTCAGTCCCCACCCCTATCCTCTCACCTTAAATATTGCCCCGTCTTCTTACCTTAAATATCACACCCTCCCTCTCACCTTATACACCAATTCCTCTCAATAAGTTCTCCAAAGACTACCAATAAAAGGCAGCAAAACGAGTGTAACTGCTACCAAGCCCCTCTAACATCCTCCTCTTCCTTGTCTTGTCAGCACTTGCAGGCAAGCCCGCGCCCACCAGCTCGGACGCCCTCCTCAGCAGCAGCAGCAGCTCGTCCGCGGCGACGGCCAGCCCACCGCCTCCCCGCGTCCACCTGCACGCCAACTTCAAGCTGTCCAACGCCCAGCTAGCCTTCTTCCTGCGCCAGGCCCCCGCAAACGGCCAGCCGACCGGGGGCAGGGGCGGCGGTGGCCCCGGCCCCGGCCACAGTCCCGGTCCTGGCCCCGGCTTGGGTCCTGGCCACCCCCTGCAGCGCTCGGAGAGCTTCGTGGTCTTCCAGACCAAGGAGCTGCCGTCCGTCAACGTGAGCTTCGGGCCTTTCTCCCAGGACCGGGTGCTCTCCAAGGAGCTCCTGCAGCCGGCCGGCCCGCTGGACATCCCCGGGCAGCTGACGGTGGGCTGGAAGGTGCGCGCGTTCATCGTGCAGGCGCGGGTCTTCTCCCACAGCCCGCAGCTGCAGGTGTTCTTCTACATCGCCGGGCGCGACTGGGACGATTTCCGGGTGCGCGACGACGACGGGCTGCCGTGCGTGCGCCTGCACGCCTTCCGCGACGTGCGCGAGGTCAAGGCGTCGTGCCGCATGCGGGGCAACCTGGCGCAGTGCCTGGCCCAGCTGCAGCTGCCCGCGGCCTGGTTCCACGCCACCGTGGCGCCGCTGGGGCGCCGGAGGGGCGGCGGCGGAGACGCCCACCTGGACGGGCTGACGGGCGAGACGCTGCAGGCGGAGCTGTACTACACCCTCCACGAGCCCAGCGCCACGGGGGAGTGCGGTAGCGGCGAGGGGGCGGGACACAGGGCCGGGGGCCGAGCGGGAGAGCCGGCCTCCCATCACCCGCTGCTCCGCATCGGCAGCATCAGCCTGTACCAGGCTGGCCCGCAGCAGCACATGGTGGACAAGCAGCTGGACGAGAACGTGTTCCTGCGGCTGCCTGAGAAGCCCCTGCAGGCCAGGGAGACCCTGAGGGTCTTCCTCTACCTGATGCCCAACTCCACTGTGGAGCAGTTCACCCTCAAGTAAGCCCCCGCTCCGTCTGTTAGCGAGCACAGCGCTGTGAAGCACGTGTAGTGTGCTACAGAGTCACATGGCCAGTCACATGGTCACATGGCCAGTCACATGGTCACATGGTCAGTGTTTCAGCCCATCATAAAGAAGAAAGTAGCCTCATGGTACCATTCGTAAAGTCGAACCGCCAGTGGTTCTGACCAATCAGTGGCGTACTGGCAGCTATGGGTGCATATTGTAGGTGTGGCGTAATCGTTGGTGATACACTATCACAGTCAGTTGTTGTTAAGAGCCCGCCTTCTTCTCAACAGTCTCAGACGGCTTCCCAGATGGTTGCATGTAACAGCCCATCTGATGCAGCAAGTTAACGAGAAGGCGCAGTAAAGCCGTATAAGCTCTTGTCACTGGGGTTGTACCCTGTAGGTACAGGTACAAACAGGTACAAAAGCTGTGGCTTTTTACTTGTACTGTGGAAGGTACTTATTAGTATCCCACGGGAACATGAATCTGCCTTTGTACATTTGTGAAATGTGTACTACAAGAATGTACCCTCACTGAATTGTTCCCAGAGAGCGTAGTGTTTAGAGAAGTACTACATGTTGGCATACAGTAATGTTTTAGGCGTTATGTCCATGTATGATGCTGTAGGTAGGATGGGAGGGTTGCAACGAGAGCTAGCTTAAAAACAAAGGAAGATATGAAGATTCAAAGATGTAAATCAACTACACAAACCCCTTCCCCCTTCATATCTCCTCTGCTCCCTCCCTCTGGAGCCCTTTGACAAACCTTTTGTAGCTGTGTGTGTGTGTACATTCATGTGATTGACAGGCAAGGTAGATACGCCAGACCAATCAGGAAAAAGAGGCTCTGATGTGAAGGTGAGCTGTGAGGTGAAAATCTAACCAAATCTAACCAGAGCAGATATTCTCATAGACTTTTTCACTCACTGATAGCTAACGGCTATGGCATTTCTAACAAATTGCGCAAAATGAATAGCTCTAAAATCCTCCCCACACCTCGTCTTACATTGAGCCCTTGACTAAGATAACATTTAAATGTTAGCCTTGACTTTGATTGTGAGAGTATTAACTCTAAATTGTTCACGTGCACTGAAGATGGGCCGATACGTCTTTTTCACGTGTGCGCGTGTCATTGTGAAGCAATTGGTTGTGATGTGAGCCTACCGTTCTCCTGCAGGCTCAGAGATGTTCTCATTTCTCTTCATCACAATCCACCAGCTGTTGGCACCCTTTATTAGTTTGTGGCTCGCATGGAGGTTTTTTACTATTCAACTTTTTTATTTATTTAGTTGTCTAGCCTAAGATTTAATCTGGTAAAATGTGTAACACTGGTTCCAACCACCAGTGTTAAATACAGAGTAGGGATGCAAATTTGAAATCGATTATCGATTATTGTTTGTGAAGTGTAAGATCGATTTGCATAACAGTCAGATCGATTTGCATTAACAGTCAGGTGATTTATACAAATGTTGTAAAAAAGTAAATCTCTTTAAAAAAGCATGGTAAAGCAGGTTTGTTAGACTGGCTAACATGTCAGCCCCTCCTGAGCCCTTCCAGTGTCCAATTCTATGTTAGTAAACGCAGACCTGTCAATCTTTTGCAATCTGCTAATTTGACTATGACGTTAGATAGCAGCATCTTCAAAGTTTAAAGGGGGTGCGATACCTGACTGGTGAGTTTTCCCTCGATTTTAATGGCCCCTTCATTGACAAAACTGTTGAAAACACACTCTTTTACACTCACTGCATGGTCTGGAGTTGCTCGCTATTATTTCCTCGGACCGCCTTTAGCTTGATAAAGGCGTGTATTCAACATCCTAATGCTATGTTACTATTAAGTAATTAAAGGAGATGCTTATATCGAGAGGGATTTACAGTGAATACAGTTACAAGGAGCAGTTAGGGGGTGAGGCATCTTGTTCAACAATGCAGGTCAACACTGTGGCTCTGAACCCACAACCTGGCCTGTAGTCCAACACTCAGACCATTAGGCTACCCTGCCAACCCCTCCATAGGCAAGTAAAAACACAAGTTATCAACCAGGCAAACAAAATCAAGTCTTCAAATCTAATCCAACTCTCTTAAAGAAAGAAAGGCAGACTCCATCACAGCCTCTTTACCATTCCAAGCAGGCATCCGCTGCAGAGCACCTTTGTCCAAAAGGAAGTCCTACAAGAATGAATTAATTCCCACTGCAATATAATTACAAAAAAGGCCAAATACTAATATTTAAATGCATATTTGCACACCTGTTTTATATATTTGTTTGGATTGTTTTAATGCAATATGTATCTGCAATTTTTATGTGTGTGTTTTAATGTGTCTGTTGTGAAACCTGACCTACGATATTACAATATTATATTTTATTACACAAAAGATATTTAAATCTTTGAATCTATGGAACATCATGCATATTTGGCCAAGTTCATGTGTATTTGGGAGAAAAGGAGGGGGGAAAAAAACCTACAGAGCACTACCGTTTTACGCACAAATAAATCCATGTTTGACATATATCCTATTTGTTGGTGTTTGCTGACATTTGATTACATTTTCTGTTCATTGTGGCAATCATGCAAATTAACGTGTTTACTTAAAAACACGTAATACACGAAATAAAAAAATAACGATGTCCGATAATTGCAATGATGATCAGTCAAATAATTTTCCTGGAATGTGCATCCCTAATACAGAGGCAAGCTGAGTTTGTTATAAATTAAAACTAAGGTAAAGGTGAAGCTAAAGGTAAAATAGCAGACATTTTGGGAAATGAATTGTAACCAAGCTTTCGTCAGTAATTCCTTTTTATAATAACGTTAAGATCAAAGTCGCGGCGTGCAAAGTAACGGGGCCGCTATAATCCCTGCCTATATATTGTGTCTTATAATGAGTCACCATTTGCAAGAGCTGCAATGCAATTGCATCTGTATAGAACCAAATGTGTGTGTAATCACAACGTATTTCACCCTTCATTAGTATCGCATCCACTGAACCGAGTAATCAGTATACTGGAGTTAAGGCAAGGTGTCCACGGTGCGTTTGTGTCTGTGTTGGCAGCAGCAGCAGCAGGGTCACTCAAACCGTGCCAGCATCTAGACATTGTAAGTCATTGTAAGGAAATCACTTAGGACGGATCTTCTTTCATAGTTTTCTACATTGCCTTCTTATCTGACTCTTTGGTAGTCACAGTTATGGTAACTATATGGAGGAACAGGAGTTGTCCAGATGTTTACCAAGTGCCACTTCTTTTTATGACCACAGGCAAATGCACACCGACCTAACTATACATTCCCCAATAGGTTCTCCATTAGAGACACTTTGCCAGCCAGTTGGTTGTGTTCTCATCAGATAGACGGGCAGTGAGCGGTAGAGAGAAAGGAAGAATTGGGAAGGATTGGGAAATGACTGCAGGCCGGATTCAAACCCGAGCTTCCCGAGTGGCTTGGGCCCATGTGGGCAGGGAGCTCAACCCACTCATCACATATTCTAATGCTGTATTGTCTAATGGTGAATATATAAATACAGGAATTGCATGGTTTTAATTGGCCCATCTTCACTTTTTTGATCAGCACTGCCCTCGGTTAATGTGGTGGTGGCCTATTAATTAGCACCATTTCAAATTACAGGGCATTCATTATTATTTTCTATGGAATTGTACTGTGCCTGAGGGTCTGAAGCAAGGCCTGTGCTTAATCTGATGGGTTTGTTATTTCATTCCTCACACAATTTTGACAATACATTATTATAATATTTTATACCCATTAGTTTTAGGAGATTTAGGAAGGTACACATTTATCATGCAAGTGCAGTTTAAACTAGTTACTGAGGTATAATGATGAAACGTGCGGTAAACGGGGCTATTGTCCCTGTAAAATAACCTTTCACTGATTTTATTTGAGAAATTTGAGAATGTATTATGCTTAAATAACTTAAAACTCCAGCAATATGGCAGCAGAAAAATTATGCAAAGCTTATTTCCCCATTCAGACCTTTTCAAAAACTTATGTTGGTTTTAGTGAAATCCAACAAAGAATTGCGTTTTTATACAATATTTTTGACCATAGCGTGGTTGTAAACCATACCTGTACTTAACTGTTTTATTTGTAAAAATGTTTGTTGCATAATACTGTGCATGTGTGTGTGTATAATATAGAAAACCACAAATGACGTTAAAACGTACATGCTTTTGTTGTAGGGCCTATTACACTACCTGCCAGTACAACCCCTACAATGCCAACTAAACTATTGTATGCAAAACCAGCTGTAGACACAGCTGGGGTCCAATGTATCTCCGATACCACTTGGAATTCAGGAGGAGAGTCATGTCGGCTGCTGGAAATATTAAAAAAAGAGAGTGCAGCAGTTATTTATTTTGGCGTTTCTCCAAACAAGCCTGTGGACAAATGTGCAAAATAGCGGCAGGTGTTGGCTTACAATCAATAGGTTTCTGCATACCCTCGGCTTGTAGTAGAACCCCACAGCATCTTAGGTCAGCGTGTAGGCCTACTAATCCTGCACTTGAAATGTGTACTGTGGATGTAGTAGAAAGATATATACATGTTATTAATGTCATGCTAGGCTTGTACAGTATCATGTTACGTGCATAGAAAAATGAGAGATATGATTTTATTACCTTTTTTAAAGAACTGATATTCAAGAAAAGTGTTTTTAAAAAGGTCTGTTTGTGATCACTTCAGTGACTCCTGAAAACAGGAGTGGCGTAGTATGTGGTGACAGCTAGCCTTATGATGTTGTCCCATTGTAGACTGTTTTTTTATTAGTTTAAAATATATGGTCTGCTGTGTTTATGGGTGGTCGAATGCTCACCAGGCCTACACTACCTGTACGCATCCTTGAGCAAGGGTTAGGAACCCCCAAATTAAGAGTATAATTAGCCTACTAAACATAATTATCTTCACTGCACGTCACTTTGGATAAAAGTGCTTAAATTGCAATGTTTTTCTTTCGACCCCTGTTTAGTGCATGCTGCACAGCCTCTGTTCTTCAGGAATTAAAAGCATTTGTGTTCTCGCCAGAGAAATATGTGCACCAATCAAAAACATAAATGTAATCTCATTAGTACATTTATTTAAATTTAAATTTTATTATTGAATTATTATTAATTATTTTGTAAATCGATTAGTTGCCAGGCTACTACGGATATTCAAATCTATGTCACTTAATTGAGTGATGTAGCTGTAAGTCCCAGACACACTGGAAGAGACTAGCAGCGATGTAGCTTTAAGCCCAGGACACACTGGAAGAGACTAGCAGTGATGTAGCTTTAATCCCCAGACACACTGGAAGAGACTAGCAGTGATGTAGCTTTAAGCCCCAGACACACTGGAAGAGACTAGCAGTGATGT
>JAODTR010005945.1:0-11071 GCA_025399935.1 Amblyopsis rosae
GGGTCCCCTGCTGGAGCTGCTGCCCCCGCGACCCGACTCTGGATAAGCGGATGAGGATGGATGGATGGATGGATGTTGTATTGCCAGCCTGCGTCCTCTGATTTCACCATAATCCAAATGTATCTAGTCCATTCAACATTGAATGTTTCAAGTCACCAGAATTGTAAGTGCTGCTTTATTTAAAAACAAATCTTTGCTGGGGGGCATGTCCATGCACCCCCGTAGCATTTCACGGTACCCGCCGACCCAGGTTCAAAATCACTTCTACGTGTGTTGAGCCAAAACATGTTCTTAAAGTATTATATACACCAGTTATCAGGCTTACAGTACTGCTGGGAGACAGACAGTGTGGAGCATTTAAAGGTGTAGTCAGCTATTGTAAGCTAATGCACTTTTTGTCAAATTCACCAAATATCTCCTCGCAATTCATTAGATTACCGTTCTTTGTGCGGGCTCCGTAAATAGGAACATATGCAAAATGGTGACCAGCGCTCACAACAACAATGCCGCTTAATACCTGTCAATGTGTGGGGAGGAACTTATGAGGGAGTTTGTTTAGATTTGAGACGTTACCAAGTGTTCTCGAGAATGACTGACCCTGCCTTTATTAAATTAAACATTTGATGAGCCATTTGTGGAGGTGGGTCAGGACAGTCCCAGCCCCAGCCTTAAGGTCATGGGGTCGACTTCTGGAGCTGGCCTACTTGTAAGCTAACCCCTACCTGCTCCAATACTTGCAATTGTACTCATGTACAGTACAGTAGAGTACAGTGGGTCACTTTGTATAAAAGTGTCCTCTAATTGTCTAAATTGTCTGTGAATATGCAACATTCAAACACATTAATCAAAGCGAGCGTTGTGGCGTTGCTTTCCTGTGGGTACGTGGGGCAGCACGCCCTGGGTCACCGAGCCGGCAGCCAATCATTTACCCACCGACAGCAAATGTAATCTGCCCATCATCTCTCTGCCCTCCCTTCCCCCCCTCCGTCCCCTCCCTTCCCCCCCTCCGTCCCCTCCCTCCATCACCCGCTCGCTGATTATGCTGTCGATACTGCGCGGATGAGGGGAGCTGACAATTGACCGGCGCGGATCGATAGCGGCTAATAAGCATGTCAGGGGGGGAGAGGAGAAAAGAGCAGCGGATCGACAGACAGCGCGCGCGAGTAAGGACGTGTGCGTGTGAGGGAGAGGATGAGAGAGGACGAGGGAGAGTGACAGAGAGGGAGAGAGAGAGAGAGAAGGTGGGTTTGATCCAAGTCTCCTGCGCCGCGTGTTGAGGTGTAAGTGAAATGATTGGGCTGTTATTGCTGGTTTAATGTTGGGCAATCAGAGCCCTAGTGGTCTAGGTATCAACAAACATCCATCAAAGTGTCCCTTCTCCTTGCTGATACCCTCTACCCCCCCCCCCCCCCAAATGCACACCTCCCCCCTCCTCCACCAAACAATACGGCGACAATGAGTGCCTGGGCGACGATGGGAGGAGGTTGAATTGATAGCCATGCGCGCCCGCGCGAGCCGAGAAAGAAAAACACCCTTCTTTCGGATGTGTGGGGGAGTGGGTGGTGGTGGTTGTTTGTGTCAGGGGCGATCTTCTCTTGTTTGGTTGTTGCTGTTTTTTTTCCTTTATTTTCTTCCCTTTGCCATCTCATCCCCCCCTCCTCCTCTGTAGTGCTGGCGGTGATATAATAACACAGCCAGGTGTCTGTGGCCGATTGCCTGTCATTTGGACTTTTGCGTAAATCACCATGCAGCACCCCCGCCCGCGCGCCCCAACACCGTTCTTTTAAACTCGCTTTCTTTCTTTATCGCGGCTCCTGTCTGTCTTTTCGCTTTCCCCCCCCCCGAAGGTGTCATTTTCCTTTGGTCAAATTACCTTTTTCCGTGGCCTGCCAGGTGCCGAGATTGCAGGTGTTGTATGGATCCTGATGGAGGCTTGTCAAAGTGGATGCCATGCCGCTACAAGGCACAGCTAGTCAACACTGCTTAGCCTAATACTGTCTATTATGGAGGCGCAGGGGGATAGATAAACTAACTTGCTACTGGCTGAATTGCTGTAGGACGGACTGACTGATTGACAGACAGAATGACTGGCTGACTCAATGAATTGCTTTGTAGTGACTGTCTGAAAGGCCATGTTTCTGACTGACTGGTTGGTGACTGGCTTGCTCAGTGGTTCTGCAACTTCAACTACTTCAACTCCAAGTGTATGCACGCAAAACATAGCTATGAATAACATATTTCAGTATCTTAACCATGTATGTGCACTTTAATAAAAATGATTCAACTACATTTATTTCTCTGAAATCATTCCACAAAAAACATCTTGCGGCCCCAAACCGGGCGTTGCCAGCCTAGCTTGCCAGCCTAGCTAATTGACAGTATCTGGCTGTCCTTCAGATGGCCGGCCTCTTCTACAGACAGCCCCCCCCGCCAGGCAGGTTAATCGATATGCAGATGCACACGTCGCCTCATATTCTCCCGGCGCCGCTCCCAGACCTGACTAGACGATGCCCCATCCTCCCGTAGAGAGGCGGACAAGCGTGAGTGGACAAGGAGAAATCGGGGGGGAGGACGCCAGTTTGTGTGTGTGCTGCACAATGGCCAATGCATACACACACTCTTTCATACACACACACACACACATACACACACACACACACATACACACACACTCGCATTTTTTTGGCTTCACAAACACGAGAATATACGACACCTACTGTTGAGTATGTAAAACCACGTGTAGCCTAAAAAGTGCACCATTTCAGCATACCCTAAAAGCGTTACAATTCCCATGCACATAACATAGGATTGCACATTGACCGTTCTCGAAGGAGCATATTTCAGAGTGGTTTGCTTCTTTTTTTAATAGGGAGAGATCATGTTGGCATGCTGACCAGCGTAGAGCCTAGCCTATGTCATAACAATGTGAAACGATGTCAAGACAGTTGCAATGCAGCCATAAAGGAAATCTCACTTTCCGATACCTCAAGGACGCTATGGTGCCATCTACAATGCTGTATGGTGGCGTACCATGTAGCATGTTTGCCTCTTGTGCGGGGGAACGGGGTTCAAGTCCCGGGTGGGACAAATTTCACTCTGGCGTCATATTTGGTATTTCACATTATAACATTTTTATTAACAAAGATTAACTATGTGAAATAACTCAAGCATAGTTGTACAGGCTTAAAAGTTTAGATATTTTTCCTCACCCCCCCCCCCTTCCCCAACTGAAATAATATCTCCTGCGCCACTGCCACACACAAGCTGACAGGTCGTGTGACACGTGAGCAATAAGGGTCATATGTCACATGACTCAGGTCAGCCAGTGGGCATAGGGCCCCACAGCTGCGTGTGTGTGTGTATGTGCGTTGTACTCTGTGTGTGTGTGTGTGTGTACATGTAGATCTACGGTGTTTGTGTGTGTGTGTGTGTGTGTGTTTGCGTGTGTGTGAGACCCTATGGCTGGCTAAATGCCAGCATGCATGCACTCTGCATGCACACACACACACACACACACATCAGGGTCCCTCATAACTCTGAAGCACCAGACAAACGCCACATGGTACGACACGCAAGCTCAAGCATACCCATGTAAATGCATGACACCGCATCCCCATGGAAACAGCAATGATTGAGGAGGACCGAGCCGAACAGGCGGAGTGTGTATTTGTTGTTGTTGTTGTTTGTGTGTGTTCTCTCACACGTGCAAGCGAACACACACACACACAGGTGAAAATGCTAAGATGTGCTCCAACTTAGCAGGGAAACATAAGACTAACAAGTGCAGCTGACACGAGGCGCGCACACACACACACACACACACACACACGCACACACGCGCGCGCACGCACGCCATCTGATATTCAGCTACTCACTTAGGTGACCCCCCTCCCTCCCTTCCAACCTGAACACACATGCCAGCGCGTACACATACACACACACACACGCGAGAGCACGTGCGCACACACGCATGCACGCGCACGCACGCTAACACCCTCTCGTGCTGGCAGCAGAAAGAATATTAAAAACAAACAAACAGGAAATTGACTTGCTGACAGGAATTACAAAGCTGCTGATTACATCTGACCTCTGACCTCTGCTGTCGGAAAGCGCTCCTTGCCGCGCCTCTATCTTTCCTCCATTTACCTGTCAACCCCCTTCCCCCCCCCCCCCTTCCACCTCCCCAGTGTGAAATGCTTGCATTTATTTCCACACAATCCGCAAAATCATTGGCACGAATTAAAAGAGGGAGAGATAAAGAAGATGAAATGAGGGGGCAATGGGAGATTTATTTGCATTCTGCCATGAAAGACGCTGCTGGCAATATATGCAGTACTACATGTTATTTTTGAAAACCTTCACCTGAACAGTGTGTATGCAAGCACACTGATACGGCTGTAAGATGTATAAACACCACATGGTAACATAAGAAGATATAAATATACATCATGCTAATATAAATTCAGAATATTTATACGATTTCATCATGCAACGTACGGGTGTTAAAGAATATCGATACACCGAGTATCGCGATATGACGTTACGCAATACTGTATCAATTTGCAAAAAGGGACTATATACAAAATACATTAACTTTAAAATAGAGCAAATATGCTTGTTAACAGATTTAGCTTTAAGCTAATTTCCATCTGCAGTCCCAGAGCAAGTTTACATGTTTGTTATTTTCTGCAGCGGCGCCACACATCAGCATTGCTACTGTATGACAGTTTTCCACAAATTAGAAGGTGATCAAGAGCTCGCTGGTTCGAACCTTGCTAACTCCTCACCAAGTGCCGAGGTGTCCTTGAGCAAGACACCTAAACCTAACTGCTCCCAATAATCAGGTGTCTCCTTGCATGGCTGACATTGTCATCGGTGTATGAATGTGTGTGTGAATGGGTGAATGGGTGAATGTAAGGCAAATAATGTAAAGCGCTTTGGAAAAAACTACTCAACTCCTACAAAGGTTAAAAAAGATTTGAAGAACAGCACCTAAACATGATACAGTATATTGTACTTGTGTACCACTTTGGGTATTCTGTATGTAGGTCTGTGAATATAATTGAATTTGAATCACAAATTCAATTTCGGCTCCTACAAAAACAATCACAAAAACAATGTAATTGAGAAAAAATATATTTTACACATTTTGCATGTACTGTAAACTTTTATTTTGTCTTGTGTTCTGAATGACACAGGCTATCAGTGCTATTTGTAGGTTTATATTTATATTTATTTTTATTTATAGCTCATACTGGCTAATGATACTGTATGGGTTCAAACATGGTGGGGCATGTTCGCCCCACCCAGGGTAAAGTGAAAGATCAACGGGACAAATTGTTGAGAGAAATTACACAGTTGAAGCTGTATTCACTGTAACATTGTTTTGTAAGTGCAGATAATTCTGTTAAATAATCGTGATTTCAATAATTGTGATTTTTTCCATTATCGAGCAGCCCAAGATGTTACCACATTTTCCACGAGTCAAGCTGAAAAAAATACAAACTTATCACAGCCCAGGAATCCATTTTTATCTATGTCTGTCTGCCTGTTCTGCCTGTTCACTGTGCTTTTATCTATGCCACATAAACGGTAAAAGAATCTATTACTGACCAACTGTAATTTAATTGCAACTGAATATTTCCAGTCGCAGTTCTCTAAAAAGTTTTCTCGTAATTTCTGACTTCTACCAAAACATTTGAAACTTTCTGAAAGCTGTTGTGTGGTCAGGATGCACGACCCACAAGGTTAAGAACTCAGAACTAAGTCTGCATAACCTGTCAAACTGAAAAACAAATATAGGTTTTTAGGGGAGAAACGACAAGCAACAAGACCTGCTGCATTACCATGGAAAAATAGGTCAAATGTGGGATCCTGATACTCAATATTCCTACTTGTGGTGACTGGTTTGCATAGCGTGCCAAAATAATAATTTAGCATGGTGAAATAACTAATATTTTAAGTAAAGCATGTGGCATATTGTGGTGCCGTTTAAGTTTACACAGGCGTAGTTTTCAAAGCAATATGATGTGTGTCTCTATTGCCTGTATACAGTTTGTTCTACTTTTCTTCTTCTACATTACTTTTTTGTTAAGACATCTTATAGTTCTGGGTTCAGTTATTTTTTTCACAAATGACGAGAGTGTAGCTTACCACAATGAAAAGTCAAAGGAGCCCTGAGAAATGTTTCCCTCCCGTGGTGGGCGTGGTTTTCAGAGTATGACGCGTTGCGCTGCGTCTCTATTGGCCGTCGCGAAGAGGAGCTGTGCGATCCGTTAAGGGACTTAGCCACTTTAAGTTAAGCCACTTAGTCCTTCCGTTTCCCCGTCTTCAACAGGGAAGCCTACCTGGATTATGAGCTGATGTAAGCGTAAGGATATTGCTGGAGGTTAAGTGCAAGGCACTGGCCTCTTAAGTTGTACCACGATCTGCTAATAGACAGGTAATATTGCATCATGCTGTTGACCTGGATGAGACGGCTTACACGAAACCCCCAAGAGCAGGGATTCTCAAAGGCGTCGTCTACACACAAAGCTGGGAAGTAACTAAGTGCAAATACTTAAGTACTGTTCTTAAGTAGCTTCGTCAGGTTTCCGTACTTTACTTTTTACTCTTACATTTTAACACAACACTTTCTGCTACTTTCCCACATTTTCAAAACAGGCTAGTTACTTTAGTGATAATGCGTTTGAAAGCAATGGAGAGGAATTGCTGATTTATTTTGCATAATTGCGCGCCTTGCCAATATCATCAAGACCTTAACCCCTGAAAGCAGGGATTCTTAAAAGCGTCGCCTACACATTCAGAGTTCAGATGCAAAACCCAAGTCCATCTGAAAACAAGTATCAATTAGCAATTTAAAACCGCATTATTTATCAAGTTCAGTTGCTACTCGGACACCTTCAAAATGATTTCTACACTTTACAGACTGATTCTCATGACGAAATTAAAACTGATGGCTGAAGACTAATTAAAAGGTTGTTTGTCACTGAATAAAAAGTAATATCTTCGAAAAATAAATGTAAGTAATTATTGAAATATTGCCAATTTAAAAACGATGTCAGGTGGACTTAGAGGTTTTTTGCATCACATGCTGGATGCGTTACCTCTTTACCGTAAGTGGTGATGATGATGATGATGACGACGATGCACTTCCGGTCATTCGTTTCCTTCTACATTCTGTGCCTACTAAATGTCAAAATGTTATTATAATTGACAAACACTGCGCTAAAACTGGTGAGAGCCGTTGTTACAGTAAGCCCGGTGGCTGTCAGGGAGGGGTCTTCTAGAGGTGCTGTGGGGAGAGGACTCGCCTCATGTCCGTCCACACCAGCGCCCGATCAGAAACGTATCGCTGGCGCTCAGTCATATCAACCATATGACCTAGTTTGTGAAGCCTGCTATTCCTTCCCCTCCAATTCCTCTGCCACGCACGCACACACACACACACACACACACACACACACACACACACACACCTACACGCACACACACGCACTGTAGCGACAGCAGTGTGATAGTTAACTGGTGTTGGAGAGATGCTAGTCTAATGTGGCAGAGGCTGATTTGGTAGCGGTCACCGATGAAAGGCTGTTATCCCATATGGCAGAAAGCACAGAGATGGAGGCACAAATAGACCCCAGAGACAGAGATGCCCGCTTCTAACCACCACCAACAAACCCCCATCCCCTCCCCAGACACGCACACACAAAATAACGCCACTCAAAAGACGAGTACAGTAAAGTGTTTGTTTGGTCTGGGGCGAGGGAGATAGACGAAGAGAGGTAAAGAGAGGTAAAGAGAGAGAGACAGGGAGCAAAAATGACACACAAAAAAAGTGTCACATCTTCAAGAAAGATTTGGGAACTTTGTGATGTTGCTAGGAGATAAACCAGTTAAACCTTCTTGGCAGAACACGCTACAGTAGAAGAAAAACGTTGACAAGTCTGTTACTGCTATGCCCGTGAATACAGTAACTGTTGGAATTTGGTGTCGAAACAGAAATAGGAAAATGGTTCTCACTGTTATTCAATTAACGTTTGTCGAGGCTTGACATACTGTATGTTGTTTTGAGAGTTTGGGTGCATGTTTTTCCGTGGTTTTGTTACCCAAAGCCATTCTTTTGTTTTTATTCTTGACACAATACCGTAAATTGTATTTATTCACTGCATGTGCACAGTGCAACAGTGCAGCTGAACCAAAATACATTATACATGTCAGGCAATTGACTTATACATATCTCTATAAGTGTGTGTGTGTGTGTGTGTGTGTGTGTGTGTGTGGGGAAAAAGTAATATCATGATTATTTTGGTCAATATTGAAATCACAATTATTTAATACGATTAGTCATTGACTTATGAAAGATGTTTCATTTACTGCACCTTAACAGTGAAACTAATGATTGACTTGTTTCTGTAATTGGTAGGAGCCAAAATTGTAATCCTGATTAAAATTCAAATAATTGCACAGCCCTACTCACACACACACACACAAGCAAAAAAGGGGTCAGAGAGTGCTCATCTACGGGCACAGTCTTCCTCCCACAGTGGTTTGACTATAGCACACTTATCTACCCACTGCAGAGAGCAGATAGGAGATTGGGAGTGTGTGTGTGCGCGCGCTTGTGCTTGTGCGTGCGTTCGTTCGTTTGTGCGTATATATAAGATGTAACTCACACACAGATTTCTCTCTGTGCGTGTGCATTTCCTCTCCTAAAATATGTGCGTGTGTGGGTTTGTGTGTGTGTGTGTGTGTCTGTGCACATGCATGCCGGATTCACAGCACGTTGAGTTGGTCTCGCTTTCCGTCTTCTACTTATCTTGACATGCAAACCTCGGGAGTGCGTGCGCCGCTGTAAGATGAAGAACAGTGGCGTCTTACTGCGAGGAGATTTGAGCTCTGGTAATATTCAGGTTTGGGAGCTCTCGCTCTCTCTCTCTGTAGGATTAACCTCAGGCAGCAGCGATGGAACCTGCACACTGTTGACAAAGCGGCAGTTAAAAACGATACAAGAGCTCCAAGATAGGACGCCACGTTGAGCCCGTACCACTCCTATGAATAACAGGGTGCCTGAGCAGTTTTATAGCTTCAGAATTCCATTTTATCTCCCAGCCAAAGCCCCCACCTTCCCCCCCCCCACACACACACACACACACACAACGTTGATCATTCTAGCAGTTTTTGAGAAATACAGAATGAGAAAAATGTGTACGGTATGCATCAGGATCTGTTTGAAAGTCCAAAATCCGATTACTTTCAGCTGAAACGCGGCTTTCTAGCGATTCTACTTTTTTAGCCCTTTGTTTATTCATTTTCAAAAAGACCGTACAAATGTTATGTCCAACTGAAACACTTTCAGTTGTCAAAATGGCTGCTCCTCTCCAACCTGAAAGGTCAATCATACCTTACCTCCCATTAATTTAAACTGCCGTTACCTTGGCTAGCTTTTCTGTACGACCATTTCACTGCTATAGCTACGGCCGGTGCAAGAGGCCTGTGTGAGTGTGTGTGCACGTAGATGCAGAGAGAGAACTTGGGTCATCCATCCACCTGTCCAGTAGACGGTCAATTTAGAGCGAGAGAATAGAGGCATTGAATCAGGTAAATGGGTGACAAACGCAAAGCTGTGCGTGTGTGCGTGTGCACGCGCGCGCGCACATACGTGTGCACAGGCGCGCGTGTGTGTGTGTGTGTGCGTGCGTGCGTGCGTGCGTACATACGTGCGCGCGAGTGTGTGCGTGCGTGCGTGCGCACCGGAGACGGAAAGCAGAGGCGAAGGCGCAGAACTCCATCAGCATGGATGAATAGGAGCGGCGGCGGGAGAATGGAGAAGAAATGGAGGGCAGAGGGAGACAGGCAGAGGTTATCTTCTGTCCTGTGGCGGTGCCTGGGGGCCGGGCAGAGAGACCGGGGAGGGGGGAGAGGATAGGGGAGGGAAGGAGGGACACATGGAAGCATACGAGGCTATATACGTCCAGGAGGTGCTCCCGTGGACATCCGGGCATAACTTTGTCCCCCATATGAGAACAATGGATGCCGTTTTCAATATTCGCGCTTAGCCGCGGCCTGTGACTAACTGGTGTTTTGTCAAAGGCACATACTGTAGTCCCACTGCATAAAACTACAACAGAGCCTGTTAGTCGACGTAAGCATTCTGCTACATGCAGCAAGCTAATTGCCCCAGTGAATAGAACACACATCACTTTAAACTTATTCATTTTTTAACTTTGACATTATTTTTCAAAGAGTTTGGCAAGTACTGACTTTCAGCAGTAGAATACAAGTTTGTATTAGTTTACCCCCCCCCAGTAAAGATTATCATTATACCATGTAATAATACCATACCAAAACAGGGCAACATGGTGGTCCAGTGGATAGCACTGCGGCCTCACAGCCGGGGTTCGAACCCCGCTCGTCCCGGCCTTTCTGTGTGGAGTTTGCATGTTCTCCCCGTGTCTCCTCCGGTATCCCCCCCTATCTAAAAACATGCC
Source organism: Amblyopsis rosae (assembly GCA_025399935.1). Taxonomy (NCBI): domain Eukaryota; kingdom Metazoa; phylum Chordata; class Actinopteri; order Percopsiformes; family Amblyopsidae; genus Amblyopsis; species Amblyopsis rosae. The sequence continues at coordinate 10,491 of JAODTR010005945.1, forward strand.
AGGTTCACTCTCCAGTCAGTGCCATCCGTCCGGTGACATGGTGGTCCCCGGGCGCTGCACAGCTGCAGCTTCACACTGCCCCGTTGAGGGATAGGTGCATGTGACAATAAAAAAACACCTACAGCTTTCTAGCATCCATTTACTAGGCTATAACTCACTCTTACAGTGGTAATAAATACAACCTTTGTCTCTAATCACCATAAACCCTCTTGTACAGTATTGGCGGAACTTGAAAGTTATGAAATTATGAAACATCTACTGTATTGTGTGGATGTCTGAATGGAATCGGAATGCACATATGAAACAGGACATTAACAAAAGGCCCAAAGTGAGTGCATTGAACTTTATAAATAGAGGGAAACAATTGAACAAAATGTGCACTGACATAAATGCCCCAAGGTTAGCAGAACATTAAGATTTAATTACCTTGATGTATCTTTCTTCATAAAAGTTCCAGAAATAAACCCACATGCCATTTCCCCCTCTCATGCTCTCAGTCAATATATGGCTGGCCCTTTTTATCTTTCATTCCTCCTCCCACCCCACCACAAAACCCCGCAACCCCCCCACCCCCACCCCCC
>JAODTR010005946.1:0-11070 GCA_025399935.1 Amblyopsis rosae
AAATATATTTAACTGTTCACTTATGACTGTGTAAAGCCATATTTTCATTTCGGATACTCTATGTATCTAATTTAAGCGTTTAATCTAATTTATTTAATTTAGTTTCTAAAAAAAAAAAAAAAAAATAAACGTTTTTTCATGCTCCTGAAAAAAACAATTTTTGGAGATACGTTCTTATCATCGGACAGCGACGATATCCTTGGCTTTATCCAGCTTTGCCCTACCGAAAACTGGTCAACTATAAAAGTAATATCTGGGGTGTAAAAAAAAGAATCGTCAGATTTCTAATATATTCCATATTGCCGGCTGCTGTTTAACCCTGTTATGACAATTTACAGTGCGACAAATGCAGCGTGTGAAACGGTGGTCTATTACAATACCACCACCTACTGTCTACATGGGGCATTCCCACCACCTCCTGTCTAGAATGTGCAAGGTCGGTCGGTCAGTCAGTCAGACATTTGCTGATATTGGCCGGCCGGTCCTACTACATGTTTTGGAATTATGGAATGAAATAATGAAAGTCCTTCCTCTCATATGCACACACACATTCGTACTGTATGTGTCATCCAGTATCCCACCTGCCACATAAAAGAAGCAACTCAGACATATAATGAACATAGCCTTTTGTCCCCATTATTATCTCACCTGAGGATTTCTGTGGCCATTTATATTGCACCAAATTACATCAATTGCATCTCGTCACAACATAACGCACTAACAAAAAAGTTATTGCGGCAAAGTCTGGCAAATAACCTTGAGAAAGTGGGTCTTTGATTACCATCAAATTAATTGCCACATGTATTTCATTATAGGCACATGGACATTTATGTGAGAATAGGGAAACCTTTGGTTTGCACCATGAGAATATCATTTTACAAGAAATAATTACCATATTGAAATGTATTCAAGGGCAAAGATTCACTGCTAAATATCCTTTTTTTTCCTCAATTTAGATATTTATTTCAGTGGCACCATTATTGTGGTTTCATAGTCATATATTAAAATAGTATGATACAGTCCCACATACAGTATATGCTTTGACAACACAGTACTATATTGTCAACTAATAAATGCCGTATATAAATGGGCAACATGGTGGATGGTGGTTACCATTGTGGCCTCACAGCAAGAATGTACCGGGGTCGAACCCAGGTCGTCCCGGCCTTTCTGTGAGGAGTTTGCATGTTCTCCCTGTGTCTGTGTGGGTTTCCTCCAGGCGCTCTGGTTTCCCCCGCAGGTTCACTCTCCAGCCAGTGCCATGTGACCAGTGACACGGGTTTAAATCAGGAGTTGGTCCACGGGCGTTGCACAGCGGCTGCCCACTGCTCCCTTGAGGGATGGGTTAAATGCAGGGGATACATTTTGCTACATGTGACTATAAAAAGCACCTTTACTTTCTGACGTCCCAAAATAATGCAGTGGGAATATCTGTGCCAGAGCCAAGGCCCTGAATTTAGCATTGAAGTGGATGTGTTCACAATACTGTGTAGGCAATACGCATTCTTTGCTTCCTTCAGTGTATCACATCTTCCCTGATGGCGGGCAGACTAACCAGCACGGGTGAAAAGGCGACTGAGAAACGTAGCCGCTGACAGGAAGGGTCCATGCATGTGAGTGATGGGGCGTTTCTGAGTGGGCATGCCCTGCAGCCTGAGGGGACACATTGTGAAGTACAGCTGCAGGCGGCATCGCTACGGTCATGGCAGAGGTCAGTGTTACTCAGAGCCCTCCTGACTAACGTATTGTCTCCACTCAGAAGGATCAGAGGTCTCTTTCTCTCAAACACGAGTACACATGCAAACACCCCAGTGAAAAAGCTAAATAGCACTTGGCACAAAAATAAAAAGTAAATATGTATGTGGGAATATTAGTGGACCGCCAACAACAAGAGGACCTCGCAACATATTGAATGACCATTGCACTTCAACGCCACTTTCAAACTCCAGTTATCCAATATAGCAAAACATTGATGTGATGCCTATAAACAATGCAGAAGCGGTAGCCTCTTGAGCGCATGCAAACTCTTTCCATGGCGGCAAATATGACACAGTATGTCAATGATCACGCCATGACTCAAACAGCTGTCACCATGGCGATCGTTTCCTTATGGAAAGCTGTCCACCAATGAGACCCCTGCATCAGTCTAATCAGGCAGACAGCTTGTTCACGCTTTCACTGGGGATCATCCGCCCACTAATTTGTCAGCCGCAAGCTACAGTATAGGATATGTTCCTTTGCAATTCCCCAAATATACATACAATGGGATAATAATAGAAACTTACATGTTCAGCCCTGAAGTGGAGAGCGGTTGTGACTTCATATAAGAGCATCTCAAGTCGGGAGGGCATTCACTACATGCATTGGTAAATGTGTGACATTTATAAGGCATTCACACACCTTTCACAACCTCTGCTGTAGGCTGTTGGCTAAAAATACTTTAAAGTTTTGACAGAGAAGCTATTTCACAACAAAACCTCTTTTCATCTTCAGACTTTTTCTGCACCCTAATTGGTGAAAGAGCCCACTAGCCTCATTTATTAAGTGTTTTGACAATGTGAAAGTCTAGATGCTGCCAGCAGCCTCACAAGGGTCTCTTGAGTCACCTTTTGTTCCATACAATGGGGAGGTTATCTGTGAATATCTTATTTGACAAAAAATAGACGGAATAATCAGATGTTTTCACAGCACTAAAGATATCTCAAATTAACTGAATAATCAATTATCAGAGCAGTGACCATTTACTAATAATTAAACTGAACAAACTAAAATGCCGACAAATGTCCTCACCATCAACTGTAACCTCATTATGGGATAAAACAATGGAATAGCTGGCATGGTACACACCAATACAATTGATATGTTTTTACAAATTGACCTAATGTTGCATTTTGAATGTTTCTGTTCATATAAAGTGCATTGATGATTTTGAAAGAGTTAATGCTACACAGTGAAATGTTTTATGTATGCTTGCAGCAAGGCTGAACTAACAAAACTGTTTGAATCACCCTGTGATGTACAACCCCTGTTTCTCACTCTGTTTGCTGCTAGTCTCCTGGTTGCAAACATCAATAGAGAAAGGATTTCACTTGTCAAATATGGTGCTCAGGCATCATTCCCTGGCTTTCTATGATAAAAACAGCAACATAAATCCACAGCAGCTTCAACCTCAAATTCCTAGCATATGATTTGAAAGGGAACGGTGCCTCCAAGGTGATTACACTTTTTTTTGTCTCATAGGGAATTTATTCAGGATCTTATCCCATCTTATTCTTAGACTAAATCTGTAGTGGGAGAAAACATTGATGGAATGATTGCCTCCAAGATAAAGCAAATTACAGGGGATTTACATTGATTTGTGGCTTTTCAATTATATACAGTATATGCATAAATACAATGCAGGCAGTGGTGACGTAAAATGTCACTTTAAATGTGGTTCAGACTGCATAATTAAACAGCAATAATTTAAAAAACATGTTAGTTCTACTTATAGGTTTTTATAGAATGGATAAAATAAAACCACTCAAATAGAGACCTTGAGACTAGAGGGTTCTATCTGACATGTTTGTCAAAAATGAGTTGAGTTGTGAAGTTACATTTTTATTGGGGAAAAAAAAGAAAGTTCTATCTGTAAAATCCCATTTCAACTTGGTGCTATAAGGTTATATCTGCAACCCAATCACAAGCCTGAACATATACAAATGCACCAATCAGAAGACATGTCTGCCATCTAAATCTATGGTCTAGGGTAGTTTAGGCAGCAATAATTTGCATGAAAAAAAAAACACAGTTAGCTAGCAACCCAATGAAGATTGATTAGCATCATATTAGCCTTGCCAGAATGTGCTTATGCCTTTATTATATTATTATATACATTAAATAAATTCATAAGGGAATATTTAATAATGTATTGTTCTATTACTGTGAAAACAGACTTTCCTACACGAAGAGCAGGGTTCACTAATATTAAGCAATGAAACAATTAGGCTTAGCATGCTTTTAAAGAACAGTTCATAGGCTATTACAAACTTAATGTTGGATAATAGTGTAGGATGGAATCATAATAGTGTTCAAGATCAGAACTTCAATCTAAATGAAAGTTTACACTACAAATACACACCAACAATCATAATCCTGTTTTTCTTTCCTTTTTAAATATACAGGACTTAACAATCAAAGTAGATATGCAATGTATTTCATGATATGTTCTGACTCCATTTTGGTAAAATGGTGCTATTACATAATAATAGAAATGTCTGATCGTCACATAGAACCTTATTGCTCAACCCATTGAGTCATTTTAGAACCATAAGGTTCTACTGTATCTGCGATTGCACCCCCCTAATGAAATGTCTTTATAAATATATCAGAATGTTATTATTGTGTACTTTATGTACAGAATAGAACCTTCTAGTCCCAAGCTCAATTAATGTTTGAATCACTTTATGAGATTTAAATTTAGTTTAGGTAAATATGGGGATTTGTGTTTATCTGAATTAACCAGTTACTGTATCACAACACTTTAAAGTCAATATACTGCTTTAGGTACACACATGGTTTTGTCCAACGGATAGTCCAACCTTTTTTGTACTGTATATGCTGCAGGAAAGTGTCCTTCTTGTGGAAAATTAGGAAACACAGCTGGAACCAAACATTAATCACTGGAATATGTGACTTCAGAATAGTTTAGCTATACATAGCTAGCTGCATAAGCTGTATACCCTTCTGTTGGAAACTGCATCACAACCTGCCAGACTAATTCTTTTGGATATTTTTCTTTACCTTTTCAGGTTTCTAAAATGGGATAATGAACCACATTATACTGTCTGCAACTTTCCTAAAGGTGAATGCCTTTATCTCCTAAGCACTGCTGTGCGTTCACCATTGAACAAGTTGAGTCATAAGCTCCGTGACCCTCCCTTTTTCCCACCCTGCCGCGAGTGAGCCATGCTAATCGACACAGTTGCAACTAAAGCTACCGCTAATCCATTCTGGAATTTAGGGGGAGAACACATTAAGAAACCTCGACTCATTAGCTGAGATTTAATGCGATGCCCCTCCTGGAGTAATCCTTAAACTCAGCTTCTCTGGTTAATTATACTGTACACAAGGCTGAGCATGCTCTCATTGTGTTTTTGTTGTGATGATGTGGTTTGTTGATGCTGTGCGTTTTATACTCAATACTGTGCCTGAATCCTTCAGCGAGCATCACAGAAAAGTCATTCTTTAGTCAACTGAACTGAAGACCTTTGGCATTGCAAATAACTTATTTTAAAACGTTGGATATAGATTTTAAGCAAGACACAATTACTAATGAATGTATTTTAAATGCGTGTGTGTGATTTCGGAATAAAAAAACATAAACCAGGTGTTTATCTATTTTTTCTATCCTTCCATCCTGCCTTCTTTCCATTTTTTCAATGACAGTTTATAGCTCTTGTGAACAAGTGGAAACCACCAGGTTCAATCTCTTATGAGAGGAGGCAGCCTGAAATAAATCATAAGACGCCATAATCACTCACCTCTGCATCTAAAGTATTATATTTCCCCTTACCCTCATATTGATCTGTAGTCATACACAGTCATATTGGACTGTAGAATGGCTCCTAATTAAAAAATTGACACAACTATTATTACACAATTATCACGTGGTGCTTCTGTAAGTATTTCACTTTATTTTCTTTTACTTGATCATAGCCCTGTCCGTGTTCACTTCTATATCTCTTAGTCCCTGTGTGAAAGTGGAAATCAATACAAACCAGCTTTGATAAATGGCATTGCTCTGAAAGAAAAGCTGAACAACAAGGACACCTTTAAACCACAGAACAGATTGAGCATACTGCAAACAGTTCAGCGTGTTGATAACATAAAAACTATTCAAATAAATAAATTAAACAAAATGTATTTGTCTCTTGTATCTGCGAGAGTGCAGAACAAGTTCAATCCATTGTCGGGAGCCAGCTATTTTGTAAATGGACAGAAGTTGTTATGGCCAACAGGACTTTATAGAGAGGATTTCAATGGCTTTTTGAGCTGTGCAGATGGATTCACATTTGAACTTTGTCATTACAATGGCGATAAGCCACCGATGAGAGAGGCTTTTGTGATTTCAAATATAGATAAGTGGCAGTATGTGATGAAAGGCTAGCAATGGATGGAGACATGGGTACAGTATGTGGGCCTGTGCTTTAAAACCACTCCATATCCTCCATATACTGTACCTTGCCCAGCAGCACGTGATGATTGTCATAATCAGCATAGGGCACTCGGTAAAGACCAATGTGGTGTAACACCGGCTTCCCGCTTGGTTTGTTTATGCCACGCTCACACAAGTGGCATGGCCGTCCACACTACAGTAATTAACTCAGGGTACACTGGACTGACAGGTAGGACCGATGCTATCTTGGACCCTTGCTCCCACACCCCTCTGCGAGCGCATTGATTTGTGGGCCATGGGAGGTTAGTGCGGGGGCCACTTCCCATGGATTTCCCATAAGCCTAATGAGGCACAGCGTGACAGCCTTGGTGGTGAGGTGAGAAGAAGACCACGGCTCGTGGCATGTACTGTCAGACGCTGTTGCCAATCTCTCCTCCAGTCACACCGCTAGACGGCTATGAGAGTCTTATTACGAATACGTTCCAATGTTCCAATGGGCACTTGGTTGTATTAACAAGCAGCAGTGCCAGCTGTACACAGGGCGTATGAAGTTTGTGGACATGGAGCAAGGGGGATCAACAGTCAGATGTAGGTGTTATTCCTTGGTTTTAAGTTTGTTTGTGTGTGTGTGTGTGTGTGTGTGTGTGTGTGTGAAGGCCATGCAAGGCAAAACACTTAGTCAAATTCACTTTTAAATGGTTCACACATGGTTACAAAAGGAAAATGCAAAAAAAAAAATTATGCAAAACATAAAGCATGCCTTCTTTCATTCAGAGAGTTAATTAGTTTTTCTCCACAATACATGTTTTTTGTGTTTGTTCCTTCTGGCTCATCATTGTTTCGCGGGCTGATGGTGTTCTTTGTCTGGTTGATCTCAAGGTATTGCCATTAATGATAAAACAAAAACCGTTTCAGCAACTCAGTTGTCACAACAGAATGCAAGCATGTCACACTAATAGGGAGCCAAAGACCTGCCTCCACTTAAGGGCTCTGTTCCATTCATATTTTTAGATGAATAACGGTTTTTATATGAAGCTGGGGCATTATATTGACTGTTCAGTTTATTTTCTAGTCTATACTGTAGGTTATCCATACTGTATTTGCCAATAAAGTTGTAACACCTGGTTATTTTAACCAATGATAAAGCTATGACTATTTTCCAGCATGTAACAACTTTACAGTCCTTTCTTTTCACAATGTCATGGTGTCGTTTGTTGCCAAAGACTTAAATCATGCCTCTGGAGGTGCTTTGTCTAGCTTTTTCTGTTCTCTTTTCACATCCAAATGAGTTACAACAGATTCAATTGATCTGGTATGAACAATAGCCTACTGTATGATTGGCTTGTGTCCAATGAGTGACATTTAAAGATAAATGGTGTTCATTAACGCATGCTAAAAATGATAATATTGGACAAACAAGACATTTTTGTAATCTTATTTTTTAACGGCCCATTGCTATGTTGACAAAGGAATTAATTTAATGATATATGCCTTTGTGTAGCTTTGTTCCTCAGCTATTGTGTTGGATTTGGTGTCATGGATTCTGGTTTCCAAGTCCCAGTTTCACTTTATATCTTTAAACACACACAACACACTAGCTAATAGAAACACATGTCTTATCCCCAAACACACGCACACACGCACACAGACACACAGACACACAGGCAAATAATAGTGCGTAGGCCAAACGCTATAAAACAGTAAGACAGGGTTTCTCATTTAATATTTATTTTGATTGAATTTCATATAATGCATATGTATTTATAGTTTACTGTTATTAATCAGCCTACTATATGTTTTATTTATTCATTATTACTGTTTGTTGTTAAAATAAGCAGTTTAATGTGTTGCAATCAGTGACAATACTCTTTAAAGGTCACACATTTATTTATAAAAGTTTGACAACCACTGCAAACACACACACACACACACACACAAGCACAAACACAGGTACGTGAACGCACACACGCATGAAAGCTTATACCCCATCCACACATTGACGCTTTACAGTATTCAGGAATTAAAGTGAGCAGAATAATCCGGATTTAATACATGAACCTAATTTTCTCTAAAATCTCAGGTTAATGCAACAAAAGGAGGTTCAATTAAGTGATTGGAATTTATGTGGTGACACACTAGATAACATTTCCTTTCCTTCTGATAATTATCCATGCCATATTTTTGTCCTTGTGTCTTTCTAAGCCGTCTGGCACCATACACATCTGCTTTTAGCTAAACACTACTAATATTCACCTCACCTTGAAGTGAGCGTGGATGCTCTTTGCATGTGTGTCTACATATGTGTATGTGTGCACGCTCACATTTACACATATGGATTTGCTGTTCATACATAAAGGTCACAGCGCTGGCCCAGTGATTAGTAATGTAGTCACGCACAGTCTGTTTGAGCCACACTAATGAATTCTGTAGCAGTGATCACAATTATAACACCTGTCACATACTCCATCTAATAGGCTAACAGTGAGAGAGAATTACCATCAGGTTTCTCACAGGCAGATAGAGGTTAACCTTTCGTCTGAAGGGAGCAGGGTGAACTAATGAATGCTTAATTGACATATCAACTAATGACCATCATAAAGACAACTGAGTGCTCTGACTCAGTACAAATGAATGCCTTTGTCTCACGGTAATCAAGCCAACTTTCATGGGCACTGACAGACCACCGGCCATGAGTGTGGCGCCGAGACGTGCATCACTTTCTTCCACCGACAAGAGAGGGATGGTTCGGGGGAAGCGATGGGGATTAACCGAGACAATTTGTATTTCAAAATGTCTACAGGGGTTTTGTTTTTGGTTAGTCCGGGGGTGCATCATCACAACGATGGTGTGGAAAGGAACATGCGCTCTCCACGCCCCCACACAATCCTCATCCCACAGTGTAGGCCTGAATGTGTTTACGTTTGTGTGTGTATGTTGAGTGGGTGAAGCAGGGTTAATGGATGGCAGCGGTGGTGTAGGGGTGCATTGCAATTATGTGCTACATTTACACACCCTCCACACCGGCCTGCATACAGAGGTGAACACAAGTTGAGGGACCGTGAACCATCTCTCTTCTGTGCCTGTGCGTGTGTGTGGCCCCCGCATTTATGCAAAGGCTACACAGCGCTTCACTTCTTCACCCATTGCTGTCTCTCACAAACATCTATCAACATGAAAGTTTAATTTGCATTTACTGTGTTGCCGCTCTGCAAATGACCCGTTTGTGGGCAGAGAAAGAGAGAGCCCATTTCTGACATGATGATAGCCCTGCCATGTGCTTGAAACGCCAGACCTCTACCACTTTTATTTGCTGCGCAACATGCTTTTAGCTCCGGAACGTCTCACCTGACAACAGCAACAGCGGTAGGGCAAACTAATAGCATCCACCAGCCTTGTGCTAAACCCCCAGCTATGTTAACCTTCTCAGAGATGTGCGCTAATCAGGTACAGCTGCCACTGTAAACACCGTAAATAAAAATAAAAAAACAAACCCCAACCTCCACTTTTAAAGGCACTGTTTTATTTCCCTCCCTAATGGGCCCTCGCACATCCTGTAGCCTCATTGTTGCTCTCATGCTAGTCTGAGTCAAAAGGACGAAGCCTTTCACGTTTCCCCGAGGAGGAGAAATTCACCGCTACGTGCTAACACTATTAGCATGGTGCCAGACTGGAAGAAACGGAAAAAAGATGCGGGAAAAGGACCAAGACAAACAAATGCCCACAGACGGATCCCGTGTGCATGCGTGTGTTGATGTGTAGGAGCTCATGGACGAGCCCTTGGCTCTTTCTTCAGCCAAGCTCTGTCATTATCAGGCTGGAGAGTTACACACATCTCATTGCCTTTATCAAGACTCAAGAAGCACCTCCACTGGCGTGCGTCTGCCTGGTGCGCACACACACACACACACACACACACACAAGCACACGCGGGTACGCGCATACGTGGCTCTATACAATGTCTCTCTTCGTCTATATACTTCCCTCCCTCTTGTTCCTGCAGGTTTCACTGAATGGCCTGAGGTAGGTCATTTGTATCTGTCGCCCCTTTTCCTCTCTCTCTCTCCGCCTCTCTTCTCTCCCTCTCTCCCCCTCCCCCCTGCTTGGTTGTCCAGGCCGCGGGCGGTTGTGTCGTCAGACGCATGGAGCCAGGTGACAAAGGGATTAATAGCTTCAGTGATCAGTGCCGATGGGCGCTCAGGGGACCGTGCGCGAGCAACAGAGAACCTCCCTTCTTCTACCGCTAAATCACCCCTCTCACCCTGAGGGAACCATTGCTTCTGCAAAATGGTGGTGTTAAGGGGTTGCTGCAGATTGATAGGCCTGCCTCGCTCCTGTCTTTAGGACCACCTTATTTCCCCAAAGGCTGCGAGGAGTATGTGGAGATCATGCAGGGTTGGTCGGATGCTCGACAGTCGTTGCTGTCAGTTCATTTGCGCTTCCTTTAAGCAGACAACGTGTGGAGCAGAGCACCACTTCCTTTCTCATTTACATTATCCCAACATTCTAATATTTATCTTATAAAAAATAAAATAAATACATAAATGTATAAACTGAAAGACAAAATATACATTTGATTGGATAGGTCGTTATTAAGGAGCTCTGCAATACATGAATGACTTTACTTGTGGAGGCCGTTGTGCTTCAGTGAACACTTCTTAACACTAGAGCATGCTAGCATTTTCCAGGAATCCACAATTAATGGACTACATTTCACATTTGACACTGTTTACCTTTGGCCCTGTACTAGATTCAAAGTTGGTCTGTGACTCACAAATACCACCTCAAATGAAATCACTCATATTGTAAGTGGTGTTGTACACATCCATCCATCCATCGTCATCCGCTTATCCAGAGTCGGGTCGCGGGGGCAGCAGCTCCAGCAGGGGACCCCAAACTTCCCTTTCCCGAGCCAC
>JAODTR010005947.1:0-32124 GCA_025399935.1 Amblyopsis rosae
AGTTTGGGGTCCCCTGCTGGAGCTGCTGCCCCCGCGACCCGACTCTGGATAAGCGGATGAGGATGGATGGATGGATATATTGGCACAATTTAGAGCTGTGATGATGGGTTAGGCATAACATTCTGAGTTGACAGTATGCAGCTATATTTATAGTTTCATTGTGTTTATTTGCGAAAAGGTTACATCATGTCAGTCTCCTGGATTACTTTCTAGGACACTAATGCTAGTGTTGGATCTAGATAGCTAGTTATATGCGTTAAACCCATATCAAACCCATATAATTCTATGGAACAAACCCACCTTTTGTAAAGACAACGACGACCTCACGACAAGGGGACTGACGCGCAACATACTGATGTTTCTCCTTTACAAATGTGTAGATTTAATTTCGTTTTTTCCTTTGACTTTGAATATAGCTTATAGCACGAGAAGTCTTGTTAAAAACCACCCATGTTTTGGTGAACTACGACCCTTACGTGACTAAAAACAAAAAGCTCGATTGGCCGAGACAGAAGTATGTGATGACCAATAGAATCCAGGCATGTCTATTCTCTAAGCCAATTGAAACTGTGATATTTGCGTGGACATTATCAGCTTGCATTTGCAATACATGGCCGCAAGATGGAGACATTTTACGTAAATATATTATTCAGTTAATGCAGGCTATTCATTATAGGTACAGTAATACTGCAAGAACTCGTCTTTGTTTATAAATGTGGCCATAGTTACAGTAATCTAAAGTGTATAGCGTGTATAGTGTGTTGTAAAATGACAATCGTTTGCTTTGTAGGCTTGCTTTGTTCTTCTTTCTGTATTCTGTATACCTTTGGATTTATTCCATTACGTCTACATGGTTACCATTAATCTCTTTGTTTTCCCAATGCACAATTTTTGACCTACAAGTTACAGTAGCTATGATGCATATAGTTATTTATATAGTTTTCTTATATTTTATGTCGTTTTTGAGTTTTCTTCTATTTAAGGCTTGAAGGATAAAACATCATGATGAATATAGGAATGTGTATTGTTATACAAATTACAGTTGTATCTAAGATACCATAGCTCAGTCATATCAAGCAGAATCTCATATGCTGGTATTAGATGGTCAAGATATGTAGGCTAACCATTTGAGGGACTTTCTATTCTAATGCATTAATTGAGTTAAGCTGTCTGGGTGAGCATTAAATCAGATTTGTATGGTAGCATGGTTTTATTTTTCCTCGCTCCATGTGTGAAATGAAATTGATTGCACCTTTTGCACCAATTATTTCTATAATAAATTATTGATCTATTGTGCTGGTCCATAAAAATTATACTAATTATTTTACACAGTCAATTATGAAGAATGTGTGTGTGTGCTCCAGTGAGTGTCTGTGCCTTTGTTGTGTCAGCATGAATGTATGGTTAAGCTCCCCATGGAGCTATATGTTTGCAAGCTATCTCCATGGAAACACAGCAGGTACTTGACTAAGCATGAGATATAGGTGTGTGTGGCATGGTTATACGCCTTGGGACACTGTAGAGCAAGACAGTGCTTGAGTCACAGCAGTGATAGAGAGAGATAGAGCCATGTTCTCCAATCCAAACCATACTGTTGTTACACATCAAACTGCAGAAGAACTGATAACATTCATATACAGACTAGTCACATGTATTTGCTCAGTGCTTAATCACATACTGTATTACATACTGACAGGAAATGAAAGACATCCATAAACTATAAACATTGGGAAGTGGCCCAAAAGCTTTCTGATGAAGAATTAATATTGTATGACTAAAGTAATCTCTATAATCTACAGTAGTGGCGTACACTAAAATATATGACTCTATTACATAGTTTTATCATTGGGTGTAACCCGTGTTAGGATTTTCCACTATAGGCAAGACTGACTGTAAAATGTGCATGTATTAAGGTCATGGAAATAAGTCTTATTGTGAACACTATGGGCTGACACTGCCTGGCAAACTAAAAATAACCCCATAATTTGATAACCACATTTACAAAAATGTTGAATTACATTAGAAGCATCTCGCTTTCATACATTATACACATGCATAGCTACATTTCACACAGTCAACATTAGATATTCACATTTCCTCAAACATGGTGCCAGTAATTCAATGAAGGGTTATTAATTCTCAAATCAAACAATATTCCCCGCCCCACACATCGAAACACATTGTGAAGCAAAGAGTAGCAGGCTACTACGACTTTGTTTATGTGAGCGGTGTTCGTCACTGAGCCAGCATTGTGTAGAAGTATCAGATTCACCGTGCAGAAACTAGCAAAATTAGAAGAAATATCTTACAATCAGCTTGTAATAGCTAACTATACAATTAATTTAACGTGATTCAATTGACCGATCTCAAGCCCCACGTATTTCACCTGTCCAACCTAGTTACTGTGGGTGCGTTCAGTGGACTGAATGTTCTGAACGTTCAATTAATTGATGTACCCGTTTCCTCGAAAATGTTCAAAACGTTCTTGAACTGCTTTCAAAGCCCTTTGCTCTGTTTAATGGGCGTGGGGAGTGTTGCTCAGTGACGTGTATGAAGTGTAGCTGCATATTTTCCAGGGTGTTTTATAAGTATTTGTGAGTATAAGTCATCATCACTATTAGTACTATTACCAAATGTCGATTTTATCACATCTATCACACATTTATCACATCATTGAGCATTGCTCAACCCACAGCCTATATGGACAGCCGAACTCCTCCCTGTTTTGTAACCGGCTGTTCAGTCCACTGCCGTTCCCATTCATTGAAATTGTAGCAAACGTTCCACCATCCTGAACGCAGGGTTAATCTAGGTTGGATAAAACAGCATAGTAGGCTATTACAGGAAAACAGTTGAAGGAGTTTCTGTCCTATTCAAAAAATGCTCATCTGTTATTGGAGGACAGGTGAAAAGGGGCGGAGCTTGGGATTGGTCAAATCATGCCCCCCCCCCCCCCTGCCGGGTATTTCTTTGAAGACCTGTCTCACATTCAAGGGAGAAATAGGCTGTGTGTACTGTATGTTTTACAGTACACACAAGATCCCATGCACACACCATGACCCACAACCAAGGCCTCTTCTTCACCCTGGCATGGTTGTGATTCACAGGTGACGTTCCCAGGCTAAATAATCACACTTTGTAATAAAGATTGTTATCTTTTAGGTTAGATGTGCCTGATACTGTATTTGACTGATGTGGTGTATGAGTAGAGATCTGCTAGCTGTGTCAAAATGGTGGACCAACTAAACAACTAAACTATGTTTCAAACGATGCAACATAAAAATGATTGCCTCTACTGCATTTATGGAAGAGGGGGGTTCCATTCCCAATTTATGTAAGGACTGTAAAACCCTCTGCTTCTGAAGCAAGTTTTGCTCATGTATCCTTGAAACTGAAACCAGAGGTACAGAAACAATGTAGTTGTGTCTCACTGTTCTCTACCCCTCCTCCCACAGCCACAAGCATAGTTTGAATACGGTGATTCAGGGAGAGAAGTAGCTTTAAGTAGCTTTAAGCCTTTAAAGGTATAGTCAGTCATTCTGGAGAAAGCTTGTTGATGCTTGAACTTGATCAAAACAAAACACCTCTCAATTCAATTCCATAAGGTGGTTCCAGCCTCAGATTCTCCACCCCACACATTGGAAATGCATTGCCATAGTGTTACAGTCAGGGCTGTGTTGAAACACCAGATTAATGTTTAGGCAGGCACACAGAACAGGCAGATTGACACAGTGGACTGTGAGTAGATATTAGCTAAATCTAAATAGCTGAATATAAATAGAGGACTATAAATAGCCATTGTATTATTAATAACGAACTGCCTTTTCTAATAAACAGATTGTGTTACAGTACATTATCTGTGTTTTTGCAAGATTGTATGCAATATTTATTATCCTTATTTATCTTTAATAGCAGATTGAAGTAGTTCTTACAGAGATCTTATTAAAGCCTTAATAAAGCCTTTATGAGCAACACTTGACATAAAGTGGAAGCAAACCCGTAGCAAGGAGGTGTTGTGGTGCTCATATATATCCTTCTTCAAGGTCTTCCTGGCTGACACAGTGCCGGCTTTGTCCTGCAGCACAAAGACCTCAGTGTTCATGTTCTCCAAATGTGCATACGTCACACCACAGCTCCATAATGACCAAATAAATATGTTTATTTGTATTTTTATTATTAAGATTTTGGATTTAAAAGGTGTAACCTCTCAGTGATATAAATTAGGAGAATTTGATTTAAGTCTGTTAACCTAACAGGAGAAGGAAACTATGCATTATGAACATTATTGTGCAACCAGTAAATCATACTTTTTGTTAGACATTAGATCTGTCCCATTGCTGGATTAAGTTACTGTATGACAGTCTCAGAACCCCAAATAGAGCACCCGTAGTCTCACAACGGGGTGGGGAGAATAGTAGGGTACAGTGCCAACAACTCTGGACTCAGGTGCAGGAAGGGCATGCACTCTGAGTTTCACATTGAAAATATTTTTATAATTCCAGACACAAATTGACACAAGCGTGTGCCTTTTTCATCAACACCTCACAACTTGTTGGCAACACAAGTTGTTGCCAATGAGGCAAATAAACCCTGCAATGCAACAAAGCAACGCTGGAGAAATGTGGTTGAATTGAACTCAACGTGCCTTCCTTCAGTACCTAGGGAGGTGTTCCAAGCACGTCCAGCTGGGAGGAGGCCTCGAGGAAGACCCAGGACTAGGTGGAGAGATTATATATATATATCCACTGGCCTGGGAACACCTCGGAATCCGCCAGTCAGTGCTTGCTAATGTGGCTCTGGAAAGGGAAGTTTGGGGTCCCCTGCTGGAGCTGCTGCCCCCGCAACCCGACTCCGGATAAGCGGGTGACGATGGATGGATGGATGGATGGATGGATGGATGGATGGATGGATTGATGGATTGATGGATGGATGGATGGCTGGATTGATGGATTGATGGATTGATGGATTGGCACGGTTCGTACAACTTTCTTTGTGTGTTACCATTTACAGAGATAGGGCTATGTAGGAACGCCAGATTATTTTTCAATGCGCACACAGAATGGACAAATTGCAGACCATTTATTTATATATATATATATATATATATATATATTGAATTAGAATATCTAAGCATCAAACAACTTCCCGGACTGCACAATAAGCGTCATGTCTTCTGTGTTCACTGCAGAGAAAATTACCCACTTCTCTGTTTGAAAATGAAGTCATAGTTCTCTTTTGGTTATGGTTTGTGTGTTGACCACTTACTTGCACATTATCATTCACACACATATAGTGGCATCACTGTAAGTGTCTATATCACCTGGAATACTTCTCTTGAAATTGCCTAAATGGAGGAAACAACATTACTTCCCTATATTGTTGATTGTTCCTCTTTCATCATATTTATGAGAGTATCATCAACAAAATAATTCAGCAATTCTCTGTTGCTCTGTTATTCTTGAGCAAGCTGCAGATAATCATTCTTTAGGTGGGGCGCAAGGTCAGAACATCCACACAGCTCGGTAGGTGTCACGTCAAACGTAAAATAAATCGGTTTATTTACCAGCATGACTCCACTGTGGCATCAACCGATTAAGGGCCCTGGAGCTTAACACTTTCATCATCTAATGTTTCCACAGTTCACCCACCTAGTC
This sequence comes from Amblyopsis rosae, assembly GCA_025399935.1. Taxonomy (NCBI): domain Eukaryota; kingdom Metazoa; phylum Chordata; class Actinopteri; order Percopsiformes; family Amblyopsidae; genus Amblyopsis; species Amblyopsis rosae. Next base: position 5,655 of record JAODTR010005947.1, read on the forward strand.
CCTTACAGGAAGTTTATGACGTCAGTACATTTAAACAATGGCAATTTTCTATTCCACGAGAGAGCAATTTAAATTTCAGTATGTCTGAATTATGTATCTTGGTATAGAGATTATGTTTTATTGAGCCACATTAAGTGAGAAAAAGGTGTGTTCCCTTAGCTCAGAGTTGTGGAATTTTAATGGGAATTTATCAGTGTTTAGGCCCGTTGACTCCCCTATAGCTCAAGGCATGTGCTCGGTCACGGGTCATGCTGGGCTGTTTATTAGCCAGTGCTTTGCTTGGATAAACAAGACAGGAAGAAATTAAGTCTCTTTGGATAGCGAAGCATACAGACTATGTGCACTTGACTGTTATCATATCATGCAAGCTTGAGTTTGTATTATTTACAACTTCTTTATCCTGTGATGTTTGATTTGCCTCAATAAACAATGTGCTTCTCATTCTCGATGTGGGGAAGAAACCCTATTTGAATTTGACCTTCTTACAGTATATAATGACAAGGGCTGCGTGCTGAGTGCAGGCACAGACCAACTGACACGGGAATGCAGGTAGGCAATATGAGCTTTGAGCTTGGCGTTGAACAAAACACAACGCAATGCTTTGTCACTGCCAGCGTTCTCTAGCAACAGACATACAAACGGGGAAACATACAAACATACATAGCCTACGAACAATAACGGCAGCTACCAATGCCTAATACCCTACCTGCATTATGCCCCTCCCCTCGCATGTCACACAGGTAGGACATGGTGTGCTGAGATGTGGGCGTATCTGCAGCCCGGTGGGCAGCACACCAGCAAGAATGTCTGATGACTAACAATAAAGGTGGAGTTAGCTATATTGGGGGGGAATATTTCACCTCGCTGAAAACGAACACTTTACCCGTTTAATGTTATAGGGCGCGCCCTAAAAAAGCTCCAAGCTCCACACTGGACATGGGATCCCAATGCTGGGATACTATTGTGCGGTGTGTTACAGGTTTACAGAACCAGTGCTACAAACACCTGATTATTGTTTTCAGCACGCACACAGAGCAGACACCTAGCAGAACGTGGGGAAATGATTCTCTGAATTTGACTAAAAGTGTATTTGCTCCTCAACTCCTCCTCAATATGTGTCTTGAAACACCATTGTGACCTATACACTCCTCTCACCTCCTCTCAATCTATATCCCCTTCACCTACAGCAAAGTGCAAATATTTCAGTGAAGTGAAGTAATTTCCCAACAGTGTGTTGGGGAGTGACTTTGTTTTGACTCTATTAGCACAACCAAGGACATTACGGTGGCCACCGTATGTCTTATCTGAAACACACACACACTTACACGTAGTGTGCACACAGTACTATCAGCAGAACACTGCACACATTACATCAGCCAGAAGATGTAGCTACCTCGAGATAGGACGCCAAGTTGTGATACCTCTGTGTACAGTATATCCTTTACAACTGACCTCACACCCACTCACAACTTCAAGAACCAAAGCATCTTGGCACACTGACATCGGATCAACTTGTGGCATATGCCATACAACACCCAGTCTCTTATTTCAGTCTATTATAACACAAAGAAACACTGTAAAATGTATTCCTCTTTTGCCACGAGTAGAAGAACTGCCCTCCAATCAAAAGATGTGCAGTTAAGTCCCTACTGTACATTGGCAACGCTGCCGATATGCTACTGGAACTGGAGCTCAGATCTCACAGGTTCCTCTGGTTTCACCTGTAAAACTGGATCTATTTAGAATAATTGTTAATTGTTTTTTTTTATTGCATTGTCCTGTCTTTTGCAGTATTGCTTGTTTGAGTCTCAATTTCTCCCATCTAAAACACTTTCATAATGTCCGACAAACAGTACTGTATGCATCAGTCAAAAACAGTTTATGTAATGCTGTAGGCAACAAGATATATTCCTGCTATTGACCATATTACATCACATGCCTGCATTTATCCACTACACCTTAATGTTGTGTCAAAGCTTTCACAACAGTTCAAAATAGACTTCCTTCCATTGGAAACGAAAGGTGGAAAGAACAATGTCCTGTATAGCATGCCCACGCAGAAAGAAAACCAAGTATGTTGCTCATTATATTGTACACTATGAAGTTGGGTTTAAAATTGATAGTCTAAGATCATTACAAAGAAGCTTGTTTCATAATTCATCATAAATGAACACAAACATTTATATTGCCCTATATAAAAAGACAACACATTACATTTTGATAAAAGTTTTGGACCCCTAGCGTGATATATATATATATATAGAGGTTTGCACGTCATTGTAGCACATTTCCTATAGTAGAGTCTTCCTCAAGCAACTGACGCAACAGTTGAGATTATGCCCAAGCAACGACCCTTAAATTATATTTAAACCTAGCCCACATTATGAGAATATGAGTGTGGTTGTACAGAGAAAAGCTACATTAAAGATCATTAAAGGTAGAGTTTTACATTTAACATCAACAACATTTAATCACCCTCATAGAGCAAATCTAAAATGACAATGGGTCACTGATCATCAAGGTAATTAAAGTCATTATAGATCAATGTATTTTATATGTACAGTCTATGTAATTATTGATATTTTAATTTAATTTTTATATAATTTACATTATTATATAATTATAATAATGTGTTAATCACATGCTTAATGCAAATCAAATAATCTTGAGCACAGTGTGACATTGTAATAAATGCAAATATCTTTGTCATATGTTGTTTGAGATTGGGACATGATTAGGGCTATAGAAATAAAATGTATTTAATATGAGTAATAGTCTTGTTTGTTTGATAGAACAAGTATATATCTGGCCCAGTGGCTCATGCAACTGCATACCCTCATGAAGCCAGAGATGCCTTATCACACAGTAAACAATTAAAATATAAAAATGATAAAATGTGACATCTCATCTTCTATCAAGCACTACTGAACTGCAATATTGTATACAGCATCTCACACAATCAGTGACATTTTAGCATGAAATGGTTATTAAAAATGGCATGCTACAAAAGTTGATGCATAGATTTCCTGGTGAATATTTAATTAGAATGAAAAGTACATTTCAACAGAAGAAACACATTAAAGTGCAAGTTAATTTCCCTTAAATATGTATATTAATTAACCACTTCCCTGCAACAAACAACCATTGACACAATGACTATAGATTCATAGGATATCAATACTCAATTTCATGTCTTACGTGGACATATTCCATCACAACTTTATATACTACAATATATATAGTTCAGGAAAAAAAACATAACATATTTTGCTGCCTAATTAAACCTGACACAGTATATTGATTTTAATGTATCTCCTGTATGAAATTGCCTTAAATAATTTTACCACAGTTTTATTGGGGTAAAAGTGTTACAACACCCTCACAAATATGATTTGTAGCATGTTTGTAGGGAGATCTGTGAAATCATCTTAGCACTCAAACCAAATGTTTCATACCAAAACAACATTGATTCTGTTATGCCTGTTTCAACCACAAGGGTGTTTCCGGGCACACATTGAGGAGTGTACCTTTTTTCAGTGTTTTCCAACCCTGGTCCTGGAGGGCCACTGCCCTGCATGTCTTCCTGCTGCAAAACACCTGATTCACATGAAGCCTGATACTGACCCATTCATTTGAATCAGGTGTGTGGGAGCAGGAAGACATCTAGAACATGCAGGGCAGTGGGTTCCCAGGACCAGGGTTGGGAAACACTGCTTTATTTTCTGGATGTCTGGTGGTGTAGATACATGACAACGTCCCAAGACACATATAAAATGTGGTGGTTTATAGCAAGCATTCCGTACCATTTCTGTCTCTGGTATTGGGTCTGACTTCCAGGCAAGTACGACCTTCGGTTACTGGCGCGATGTCGACTCAAAACAACTCCTCATTCTTTGTGATATTGTTCCCCAATTCGGCATAGTCACACGTGATCTGTCCATCAGCCCAGTGGAGTGATCCTGGTCCAATAATAGCAGAAAAATAAGTGGTTGTTCTCTGGTAAAGCCAAAACTTTATCCCATGCTTTGACTTTGAGACTTTGAGACTGCAATGTGATTAAGGGCTATATAAATAAATTGACTTGACTTGACTTGACTTCCAAATAAAGCGCTATGCTGTCTGACACCCAGAGGTTCATCGGTAGTCCACCAACAGTACAGTAACTGTTTCCCCATAGGACCCACTTAGGGAACTTTGAATAACCTTCAGGCAGCCGTTAAAATACACAAACTGAAATGTCTTGGAGAAGGTGCTTGGGTCAACAGGCGCTGTGTTCCCCAATGGGTAGTCTGCAGACGGATCCCCTGAGAATGAAAACCAAGAGAACACATTGTTACATACACAATAATGTGGCAATATTACAATGAAAACTAATTTTAAGGTGGTCCATACAAAACGTCAACAACTATTTTCTATGTAAATATATACAGAAAATTGCATCCTGAGCAGAGAATGAAATCACACTCTGTGTACTAATACAAACCCCTGTTCTTTGTTTTTATATCTGGCCGGCTGCCCATGCATGTTAATGTTAGTGCGTTTGTGCGTGTGTGTGTGGCCCACGGAGCATTTGTTATGGTTTGAGACGTTGAAGACGCTTATTGACATCTAGTAACAATCATATAGTCTCTTTTCAAGTGTTAAAGGCTGGGTAAAGAAGACATTTGCGTTTTAATTTTGTCACACAACAGAAAAAGGTAATAATGTCTACCCAAACAAATTGATAAAGAAAATAAAAAACTATCGCTAAATATATAAAATTACATTTCCCAATCGTGAATAAATTGTCAGTATTTTATGTTCTCAAAACACTGGGGGTGTCTCAGCAGAAGGCGCTGTAACCTCGCCCAATCGTGTAGCATTCACAACTTCCATTTTATGAGTTGTGTGTTCTGTTTTAAAGAGACGTATACTGGCAGAAAGATCTAGGGCTACGGGTACTGTCTATTATGTTATATTAATGCTGATATGAACACGAGCATGCAGACCTGGATACGACAGCTTTCTGAGCAGCATGAAGTATAGGATAGGCTACTAAACCGCTTGCACAATGATCCACATTGTGTGCCTCTATTGGCAATGAAGGCATAGTTATCAGACCATAGGCTGTTGAAGGACAGTAAAGTTAGCATTAACCCGAAGGAGAACTAACACACTGGTACAAACATTCTCTACACTTTTATATCCTTGTGGCGTTATGCGGAGGTGTAGGCTAAGTCAAGGACTATATACTTCTATAATCCCCCACTGTGTAGAGTTTCTAAGATATACATAATTTCCAAATAAAATCTTTGTATTTGCTTTACACTGTCTTTAAAGGCAGGGTTAGACATTCTCAAGAACGCTTCTAAGTTCGAGCTCAAATCAAAACACACTTGCTCAGAAGCTCTGCCCCACATTGAAATGCATTGCGAAGCCATGGTTAAGTGCAGGTATGCACCACTGTTTGTGTTGCTATATATGGAGCCAGGGCTGTATTGAAGTAACATATCATTTTTCCAGCACGCACAAAGCTAACGGTAAGCTAGCAGAATGCAAGGAGATTCTTGGTGAATTTGACCAAAGGTGTATAATCCTACAAGCGCAGACTGTACCTTTAAGGTGAGTTCATACAAGTAGCACCTTGACTGTTTCCTGCATGTCAGTTTCAGAAGCAGGAGTATAAAGATACAGTATGTCGGGTACGAAACAGTCAAAACTGTCAAGCCAGCAACAGGCAACAGCTGGCCTTGAGAGATACTAAGTGCTCCCAGGTAGAGAGAGAAGAAGAAGAAAAGGAAAAAAACACACACACACACACACACACAAAAGGCCGATTCATAGTATACACGTCGAAGAGGTTACTATGGATACAATAGGAGCTTGTTGGACTGCACGTGCAGATAGAATGGAAGTCGAGAGAAGGAACATGAAAAATCTGCTGGGTATTCCACTTTACGCTTCTACCACACCCTCACACACATTTGTTTATTTCCATTAAATATGCTTTATTGTACAATATAGGTGTGAAACCAATAAATAAAATAAAAATAATAAAAATAAGCGGTTGCAGTATCATTCGCCAATTGTTGCTTGCTACAGCAGATGTATGTTTATTTTTTTACATAGATAGAGATTTCATCTTTGTCAAGGAAAAGAGATTCGTTGCCACAGTCTACACAGAGCGGGGGTATTTCACCATGCCCATTATTTCTCTATGGGGGAGTTAATGGGTATTTTGGGTATATTACATTAATTCAACATCATTATTTCAATATACAAATACAATTAATGAATGAATTAAGTACCAAGTTTTTTTGTCGGTATTTCTGAATTCTGTGTTCAATAGACTTTGTTTCAGGCCATGCATGGTATATTTAGCTGTCTGGGCACTGCCTACGTCAGTCAGCCTCCACAGCAGAATGCTGTTGGAGACACGCTCACTTAAGAGACCGGAAGCGTTACATTTTTTGCTCCATTAAAAAGCATTCCAATATCTTTGGTGGTACAGTATAGCACGGTGTGCCATGACTGGCACCATGTGTGTGGCACAGCGGGTGTTTGGGTACACTGACCTGTGCTTACGTCTCCTGCCTGATGGGGTCTCCCGCGCTGCAGCTCCTGAAAGCCTCGAGAGAGGGGTTGCCGCCATCGCCGCTGCTGCCTGCGGAGTTGACGGATGCACGGGGAATGTGCGTGTGGTGCTGAGCGTCGCCAGGGAAACGCAGCAAGCGGAAAAAGGAAGGACAATTACAAAGGACCGAAACGCTACGACTTCCTCTAATGCTAATTTGCCTACCGCACGTTCAGTGTGTGTGTGTGTGCATGTGTGTGTGTGCGTGTGTGTGTGCCTAACCAACTATTTAGAAACGCATTCATTGTTATTGTCCCTGTTTTCAGAAACAATATGTCACATTGTTGGGGCTGCAATTATTATGTGGATTTATATGTATTATTTAGATAAATTATTTGGCTAATCTGTGTAATACATTTATTGGTATAATAAGATACGCTACTATAGTATAAAATGATGGCGAATGCTTTCAATCTAGACAGGCATCTTATAAGTCCTTAAAGGTGGAGAAACCTTGTTGATGTCTGAACTCAATCAAAACAAAAACACCCCCCTTCAATGCCATAGGCTGCTCCCTCATAAGCTCCGCCCCCATGCAGTCTGCACCACATTATTTGTGTTCCCATTTACTTAGCCAGGGCTGTGTAGAAACACCAGATTTTTTTTCCAGCGGGCACACAGAATGGGCAGCTAGTGAGGAGACATTTGCTGAATTTGACAATAAGTGTATTAATAAGTATTGTTATCATTGACTCCACCTTTAAGACCCAGCCGTCTTAAACAGTAACGTTTCATTTGGAATAGAGAGCAAAGGCAAGCATTTAAAATAATGAAATCATTGTCTCACCCCTGCAATGTGCATTAAAACTAACTCACATTGCCTGCGTCTCTCTTGATGCGGGCCAGTTCAGTGAGCTGGTAAACAGAATTGCTTGACTGTCCGCTGTAGCCACTGTAGGGCGAAACAGGCTTGGAACCTGCGTAGGAGGGAGAGGCAGATGTGGACGGTCACATGCATGACTAACCAGAGAGGGCATGAAAACCTGGTTAACAAGAAAGCGTTAGGCCTTCACAGCTGTTATGCAAGGTATTCAGGCAACCAAGGTGAGACCATCACAGTACTTTGGGCTCAGTCACCACTACCAAGGCCTTAAGCGATAAGGCAGCTTTTTATCTTGTTTGCTCTCTCGATAATGTGTATACTGTAGAAAAGATTTTGTCATTCCCAGTGTGTGAAATGTCTACCTTGGGTGAGAAGTGCTATCACACCCCTGACCCCTTGGCAACTCGGCAAACACCAGTCTCGATGTTTTCAGGGTGGGAACCCGGGTCTGGTTTGTAGCTGTGTGTGCGTTTATGTGTGACGTGCTGGTGTGGGACATGATGTGGTAGACATTCATTAACACGGCAGGAATCTGTTGCTTCTGAGTTCCAAGCAGCAACAGTGGGGTGGGAACAGAGGAGTTTAAACTGTGTTTGCATGGTGACTCATGTTTCGCATGTGAAGGGAACTAAAAAAATCCACTTTAAAGGTCCACTAAACCATGTTCAAGAACAAAAACACACTACTAGGCCACAGTGCTGTTATCCAACCCACTCTGTGGCACTGATGACCAGGCCTGGCTAGCATCAAAGGCTAGGGGACAGTTCATGGGGGCATCATGTTCTGTCCCACTCTGGGCTGCTCTGGGGTCAGATGCTACCAGGCAGACGCATGGCATCACCACAGCGTATCACATATTATACGGCCATTTGGTAGATGTTTTACACGGTGAATGGTCGCTCTTTTTCTTTGAAATTATGACACTATACAGATTTCTTGTTTCGTACCCCATTGCTTATACTCTATCTGCTGGGGTGGGAGTAGGGGTGCACAATATATTGCCTCAATATCATCGCAATAACACGTTGAGCAATATAATATCCAAGATGTTGCAGAAAGTATGCAATATTCAGATAATTTTGTTTAGATATGTGTCTGTTGGCTGTGTGACTGAGGAAGACAACAACTACAATGCAGATTGAAGAGGAAGTATTGGCCAAGAAAAATTTCTCGTCGGTAGCTTACATGTTGTACCATTCCAATATGACTGTTGAAAACGTGTTGTTTTGATATGTGATGAATCTATTTTAATGCATTTTCCCATAACTGGTTTTTACTTATGTAAAAATAAATATCGAAATTAATATAATATTGCAGTTTACATGATCAATCACATTTTGCCAATATTGTGCAACCCTAGATGGGAGAATAAACATTTATAAAAACAGTACAGAACATATGCTTGTGCCAGTAAATGATGAAAGTCTCTGTAGACCATTTAACAAGCTTTCAGCCAGAAGTCACTGTGATGTGTATAGCATAAAATTGTGTGCTTGTATGATAACAAATTATGTTACAATGAAGTTGTAAAGTTAAAGTACAATGAACTGATTCCTCAATCAGCCAAATAAGGTTCCCTATACTATATCTAAAACACACTCTCATATTCAGTAGTATACAATGAGGAAGATAAACCTATCTATGTTAATCATGCTGGCTGGCCGGTTGTCCATACATACCATGATTGGGCTCTTCCATTGAGAAAGTCTTGTTCTCCATGAACATACTCTGTTGCTTCAGAATGGTTTCGTAGCCTATCCCAGGGTTCAAGAAAATGTCATCGCCCATGCCACCCTGGGTGTCTACACTGGTCCAACAGCAGATATATGGGATGGTGTGGAAGATGAGGAACACCCAGCCATTGGCCACCAGGGCGATGGCCAAGGTGGGGTCATCCCAAGTCGGTCCCCCGGTCCTCGGATTGCCGTAGATGTACATGACGATCCACGCCACCCAGATGCAGACAGACATCAAGCTAGTCAGGAAGATGAAGGCGCCCTCCTTCTTCCACTGCTTGTACTTGCCCGCCATGATGGCCAGGCTGGCTACGAGCGATGCCAGAATCAGGGCCATCACGTAGATCAGCGCCATGACGTAGTCCTCGTTGGCGATGTCGCACGGCATAGCGGTGGCGGCGTTTGGCGTGGCGTTGAGCGCCGTCTGCGGGTAGCGCACAAGCGTGAACACCAGCCACTCCGTGTTGATGACCGCCTCCACCAGCCACAGGCCCAGGGCGCCCAGGCACAGCGCCCAGCCCCTGGGCCCGTGATTCCTCCTGGCCAGGATGTTGTGGTTCACACCCTGCACCAGGAGACACGCGAAGCACCCGGCGAACAGCACCCCGAAAAGGAACCTGCGCGAGGTGCACGTGGCAAAGTTTTTCCCCACGATGAAGGCAAAGGCCAGGCAGAAGAGACCCACGATGGCCACCAGGGAAAAAGCGTGGAGCGCCAAGGAGTTCCGGCGGTTCTTGTCCACTATGAAGGGAAAGCTGGCCACCAGGGAGATCATGAGGACGATGCCAAACACGACGCCGGCTGCGGCCAGCGCCTCCAGGACGATGCCCCACAATGCATTCTGGTCGCAGAGGTTGTAATAGAGCGAGTCCACGTTGGGGCCGCAGCCCAGTGCGGTGCCGTTCGTGGCCATGGGAACGGCGAGAGTCAACCGCCGAACGCTGGGAAATGCTTTAGCCTGTGGTTCCAACGGCCACCTGTTATAACATGGACAACATGGGCATTTAGTGTTAAGTGTGATGCGGAGTAATATAATCCTCTCCATGTGATTAAAACTGTATGGCTTTGATTCTACAGTTAATGTATCATCATTAGACATTTTCATCATGACTCTTATGTTGAAAATGTGTAAGGATGATACATTAAGCCTTTTTTTTTACAGTTATCTGTTAACAGGGTGTGCGAGCAAAAAATGCTTGGCTCAACACTGAAATTAAATAACAGTGGAACAATCAACACAGAAACCAAACTGAAAACTGGAAAACAAATATCAAGTGGTGCCACACGGACAACAACCTTACAATGCACCATCACATCAAGCAAGACCAGATGCTTCAAACGAGCAGCTCTACAGTCCCAGACTTGCCTTTGCGCTGTGTCATGCTATTTCTGTTTTTGCCTGTCAGATCAAATTGCAGCAAGCTTGGGACAAGAGTCTCGGGAACCTAATCGATGTTTATTTGAACTTTATGGTGGTCAATCAATCACAGCAGGGACACTTTATGTCCCCCAAAAGACTTCTTTATTCCATATACCTAGATTTAATTAACCCAGTCATATGGGCTATCAGCTAAATCTACCAATTGTGGGATGAATCATGCTTTTCTAGAGTGGACATTTATGCTTCCAATATGTTTTGGTTGGGAAGTTAAAGATCTAATGTCTCAAAGTATCAACGCAAGGTTAGCGAAAGTACACATTGAAAATTCACTGAAAATTGAGTTAGGCAGTTTAGTAACATATTCACTATACGTTATATTTATATTTATTTATATTTATATAAATAATAGAGAGAATAAAGTGAACATTCTGCATTTCATAAAATCGAGTAACTAATTATTATCAAGTAACATATTTCTAATTATACACCATCCCTACCTGCCCTGAATATCTTGCAACAAGGTCTAGCGGCGCCGAATCTTTTAGATGTTTCCAATAACTCGTTTATTCACCTTCTCCAGGCCGATGCACCGATGTAGTCTACTGTAGGCTATACGTATTACTCCACTTACGTAATACATCGACTACTAGGTTAACAACAAACTAAGTTATTCGGAAACTAGTTGGAGCCCACATCATATGCGGCGTGCGTTCACTGCAAAGCCAAATTGAAGTTGCAGATGAACGTCAGAAAGAATAAAAGATTCCCAGGAGTGTTTTTGGCCAAGGGGGGCTGTCCCTAGCGCTCACTCTTTTTCTCACGCATGCAAGCGTGTGCGCGTCTGATTTACCTTTTCCACGGTGTCATTAAGAAACACCTTATGTTTTAATATATCTTACTTTTTAAACAAACACAGTTAAACACGTAAATTAATTGAATTACTTGGATATATTTAAATACCCTACACATTCAGTTAGACGCAGCATATTACAAAACTACAATGGGTGGCATAATAATTTAGGCTTACACGAGTAATTACTGTGTAACTAATACATGTGGAATGAAGTGACACCTAGTGGTCACAAATATGCTATACACACAACGTGTCGATACCGTCTGTCACATCAAGGAGGCAGCAACACTACAACAGCAGCGAATTTATATCTAAAACTGGGCAATACGAGTTTTCTCCATAAACTGTTTGTTTTGGATCCAAAATGCCGGCACTTGAACTCTCCCAGGCAATATATCAAGCCAGATGGGTTTATTGTTAAAAACTCAACTGGAGGTCATTTAAAAAAACAATGACCAGCCACTCAGTCTCTATAGTCTAGTGAGTTATTAATCTGCAATGCAACACAGGCAAGTGTGTTGTGCAATTTTAGGTGTTGCTGTACAATAATTATAATGTGTGAAATTAATTCAAAGATTGTTGCACTAAAACGAGTACATAGCAGAAGCTTCCAACTGTATATTCATAAGAATATAACGATCTGCAGCTGCTAAACTACCCAGGCAATTGTGTGTTTGCTCTCGATGCCTCCACCATACTTATCTACACGCTGTTTTCTCTCTAAGCGTATAGTTTCACGCTTCTCCTCGCACCTCTTTCTCACTGCCTGCCAGTGTTGTATTTGAATTTATCAGGCTTTCTCACTTCCTTCTGGTAGTAATGTCTGTTCTTGTTATGTTTTGCTGGCCTTTGAATATACATATTTGCATATACAGGACTATTATATACTGTATATTTTTTGTGGTTATGTCGTTGGATTGTGACATTGTGCTATGGATGAGGCATGGCTCTTCTTGTTTCAAATGCTTTGCCAAAATACTGTAGGGATAATGCTGACACATTCACGATGCATAATGATACAGTACGTGGAAAAGACTCTCAATTTCATGTTAAACATACTGTATATTTACTCTGTGAAATGGAGTGTCAGTCAGTGCATACAGACAGGAACATTTGTCGTTACAATTATCTGCCACCAGGGGGAAACATTGAGAAATAATGTAAACATTGTACTTGCAGCCACAGCCACTTCAGCAACAGGGCAACATGCAGCATGGTATGAAGTTCAAACTCAGTTACAGATAAATAATCATTGCACGTTTTCCCATTCTGCGATTTCACAGAAACAGTTACAGAAAAATAAATGAATCATACTGTAAACAGACATGTGCATTTGATGAAGCTGGATCGATATACAGGTAGGCTATAGATATATGTGTCAACCTCCGCTTATATTCTACATCTTTAAGTTCTTCTGTTTCAAACTGAGACATATGCTACCTGACAGAAGCCAGGTGTGAATAGGGTGCTAGGATAGGGGATAAATAACCACGTGTTTGAACAGACACAATAGGCAGGTGGCAGGCAGGAGGAACAGACTCGCTGAACAATGTCCCCAATCACCCAATCTTCCATCCTGGCTCTTTATCGTGGATAAAGACCTGACCTGTCCCAGCTTTGTAGTTTGAGCTTTAAGTAGAAGCCTGTGCAGACATTGTGCTACGTCATATGGCCTTAACCGTGTACTCTGTTAATTCATCGAACCCCGCCCAACCCTTGCTATTCTACTAAATGTGTTGGCCACTCCGACCACACAACCTCATCTCCGTTTGACTCAGGCAGCAGGGAATGTCTTCAAATGATTGCTTCATGACAGGAGTGGACATCTGTGGTCTCAGCAAACACACTGATGGCTAGAGGTACAAGCAGAGGTATACAAAAACACACTCTCTTGCAGTATTAATGCACAGATGGCCCGTATATACCGTAGGTGGCACTAGCCAGATGGTGACAATGGTGGAGGTGAAAAACACCTATTGTTCCTAAGAATCTAAACTAAATGCACCAACAGGCTTAAGTTAAGGCCAACACCCAAAAACCACGTCTGACGCGTCTCAGGAGACACCAGAGTTCAGAACGTAGCTATTTTTTAACAGGGCAGTTTAGAACAAGGTCATTTTTCTTGAGTGTCAAAAGCATCAAAATGTTTTGAATCTCTGCAGACTTTTGAGCGCCTTCGTCAGTTTGTCTTCTTCATTTCACAACATCATAAAAAGTGCATTACATGATGTGCCGCCAAATGTCACCACCAAGGGGCGTGGGCCTTTAAAGGTACACTCCTCAACTGCATTACACCGGAACCAAAACGGTCTGCTCCAGTTAGAAACACAAAGGTCTGAGCATATAGCAGCTCCATAGAGGAGTGTCAGCCAATCAATGCTCTGAATTTTAAACCAAAACAATGCTGCTGGTTTCGTATCCACAATCAGGACATCCATATCACAGTTGGAGCTCTACATGTTAAAACATGCTGTATACACACAACAATTGAATAATAATAATAATAATAATAATAATAATACAAGTATGTTAAAAAACTAACAATTTACTGTATACAATAGTACAGTAACACTACAGTGTCAGCATAATGCAATATTAAAATGATGTGGTGTGTTTGACAGACATCTCTTCCCACACTATTTTATTCATTTAAATGAGAGTCAAATTCTCTTTCCAAACTTTCCAGGCTTTGGTATGATTGAAGATCAAGGCCAGTTCTCAACAGGCATAGTATATAGCTGTGGAAAAATTAAAAGACCACTACAGCATATTCTCAGATATTTACTATTCATACGTTTAGATTTTTTATTTACATGTAATGTCTTTTTAAATTTATAATTATTAATTAAATAAGTATTTTATTTTTTACATTAACAGCATATTTATACTATAACATTTTTAAGAATGTGCAGTGGTCTCTTATTTTCTTCTGTGGCTGTATGTGTGAAAAACCAATGGTGCTTTTGGTTGAGAATGAATAGCGATGTTCTCATCAATAATAATAACTATAGCTCGTAGTGAGGATTGAATTATATATTAGTAATGTACAGTATGTTAGATAATATGATGCTGTCATTATTCTAACATAATGTTAATTGCTGGTGTATGACATATCTATTGACAAATATACTAATTGTAAGTCACTTGAAAGCTTCTGCTAAATGCTGTAGGCTACATGTGCTTTAAATAATCAAATATAGAGTATTATTTTTTTCTTATGAAACACACAAATATTCAATGTTTAAAATCTAGCACCTGATGACATGCAAATCAATTTTGATTCAGTCATGATCAATGCTTTATCATATTGCAAATATATAAAGTAACTTGTACTATTTCACAACTGGCTTATCACAGCCAGTGGAAATGTACCAGCTGCCTTGCACATGCACACGCACGCACGCACGCACGAGTGTGCTCAGCCTGCTCATGTGCAAGAGTTTGCAAGTGCGCTTGCGACAAAGTGTCCTCGATGCAATTGTGCATGCCCGCGTGCGTCCGTGCACGAGTGTTTGCGCAAACCGTCCTCCTAATCTCTGGTTTGCTTAGCGATGGGGGGTGAGGTGAGGGGTGTTTGAGTAGCAGGATCTTCACTGCTGCTGCAACAACAAGCTTTTATTTTAAGGCTCCAACCAGTGGCACTGCATGACAAAAATAAACACTCGCCTTAGCAGGTGGCTCCTTTGTGGTGGCAAAAAAGGAGGGCTACATTTTATTACGCTTGACTGGCGGTGCTGGAAAATGTTCATTTCGGCATCTTTCTTGTTGAAGTTGGGTTATTTAGGTCCACTAAACTGTATATCAGTTATATACATACTCTATGATATACAGTAAACCACACAATTTGCCACAGGATTCGTGGTAAATGCAAATAATTTAGGTGTGCCGCTCTCTACGGCATTATCAAGTACTGCATGTTGTTGAGTAAAACTGTATTTGGAAAAGTAAAAGTAAAAGCAAAACAACATTTGCTAAATTCTTCATCAAGATACATAAATAAATACAGTACATTTCCATCATCTAAAGTTATTTCTGCATTCTGACAATTCATTCTTGTAAATAAAAAAACTACAACATTTTTAAAATACACTTCCTGGGATTTCAGTGGGTTCGACTTCGGTCGTGGAGAAATGGTCGTTGATTGGCAGCTGACCTCCGGAATGCCGTGTGTATACCTGTGACGTCATAAGTGCTCAAGGGGTCATGGGATGGATGAGGGGTCACAGGGCCTCTGCGGGCCCACGAGGACTCGGGGGGGGCGTGTCGTCCCTCTGCGAGCGCTTATTGTTCCCGCTGTACAGCGAGGACACGGACGGTGCGCCCCCCATGCCGCGCAACCCCCGCCCGCCGGTGGTCCCAGGGGTGTGCCGCGGCGCACCTCGCCTCTGCAGGAGCAGCACGGTGCGAACGGCCGACCGGAAGGGCTTGCTGACGAAGCAGTAGAGGAAGAAGTTGACGGCGGTGTTTAGCATGGCCAGCATGCTGGAGAGGTCGTAGGCCAGGTGGACGCGCCAGTCAGCGTGCACCGACGCCACGTGCAGGTGGTACAGCACCACGGCCGTGCGCGGGGCCCACAGCATTGAGAACACCGAGGTGATGGCCAGCAACATGGCCGTCGTCTTCCCCAACCTGCGGCAGCGGCGGTCGCGGCCACCGGGGGGAGCCGGGAGCGACCCGCGCTCTCCGCAGCTGCCGCGCGACCGCCTTCTCCGCCGGGCGCGCAGCGTGCGCACGATCAGCGAGTTGAGCACCAGGAAGATGCCGCACGGCAGGAAGTAGATGATGGTGACATGCGCCCAGATGAGGGCGGCGTCCAGCGGCGTGGGTGGACGCCCCACGCGCCACATGTCCGACCACCAGAAGAACGGCACGCCGGACGCCAGCGCCAGCACCAGGACGCCGCCGATGATGCGGCGCGCACGCGCCGGGTAGCTGACCTGCCTGTGGAGCAAGGGGTGGCACAGCGCCACGTAGCGGTCCACCGTCAGGGGCACGGCGGACCAGACGGAGGCGTGGTTGGCAGCGAACTCGGCGGCGCTGACCGTTTGGAGCAGCAGGGCGGGGACGTCGCGGTGGAACACGGCCGTCTCCAGCAGGAAGCCCACGAAGATGATGAAGAGCTGGGAGAGGATGTCCGAGCCAGTCACCGCCAGGAGGTAGTAGTAGAGGGGCTTCTTGGTGCGGGACGCCAGCCGAGACAGAGCCACCGCCGTCAAGATGTTCACTGGGAAACGGAGGGAGGAAACGTCAAGAACGCCATCCGTGTGTGTGTGTGTGTGTGTGTGTGTGTGTGTGTGTTGCACAGCCAGCCATGTAAGTAAGAAAGGAAGGAAGGAAGGAAGGAAGGAAGGAAGGAAGAACTTAAGGAAGTAAGTAAGTAAGCAAGGAAGGAAACGTCAAGAACGCCATTTGTGTGTGTGTTTGTGTGTGTGTGTGTGTGTGTGTTGCAGAGCCAGCCATGTTCTAAGTAAGGAAGGAAGGAAGGAAGGAAGGAAGGAAAGAGGTAAGTCAAGTTTATTTATATACTGTAGCACCTTTCATAAACAAGAGGTCACAAAGTGCTTCAAAGTAAATGGACTAATGATACATAAAATAAATAAACTACTCGTGATAAACCAAGTGTGATGTCTGGGACACAGCCCTGGCTAACTGCGTCAAGACCCACCTATACATACAATAGATGAATATCGTGTGCGTGTTGTCTCGCAGACTTAAATATAATGTGTGCGCCACCGCAAGGCGGTCCCCACACCTGGGACTCAAAACCTGGATCTCCGGCGTGAGAGATGTACAGGCTACACCCATGGGCCCTAGCTAGCATCTGTCACTATGAGCATCCTTGATGTGTCGGAGAGT
Organism: Amblyopsis rosae; assembly: GCA_025399935.1. NCBI lineage: Eukaryota > Metazoa > Chordata > Actinopteri > Percopsiformes > Amblyopsidae > Amblyopsis > Amblyopsis rosae. The sequence goes on from JAODTR010005947.1 coordinate 22,917, forward strand.
GAAGCTTAACTTACTGCACAACATCACCAGTTGGCAACCGTTACATGCAGCATGTACGGTGGGTACTGCACCGCATGTAAGCACTGCTGTTTACATTTTAACAGCAGATCTGTGTGTCCAAGACAAATTTCCTACAGGACAATAATGTCTGCCTGTCTGTCTGTCTGTTTATCATCAGATTAACTGTCTCCAGAATGTCTCCTGTGTCCTGCCCTCGTTATCTTCCCATACTAATGACTCTTTTCTCAATCATGTGGTCAAAGAGTACAATGTAGTCTTTCCACTGCAGATTTTCGGAGCATACAGCTAGTGTTAGTATTTTTCAGCCTCCACTGTATCGCCTCTTGCACTCTGAATTGTCTCCCACTGGGAGCCATTACTCATCCATTGCCCTTGTCACATCTAAGATGTCATCTAAAAGCTTAGGAACTCCTCCACACCACAATAACAAATCAGCTATTTGTTCAAAGTCGAATGTAATGGAACGACACTGTTTCTAGGCTCTACATTGACATTAAAGATGACCCTTTGAAGCTTAGGACATCTTGACGACTCCTATACATTACGTAAGTGGAGAATGGTGAATTTGAAATGTGATATTATTGCCAAAGAGTGTTTGGGGCACTTTACAGACTAAATGATAATAGTAATCACAAATATATTGAAATTATAATCAATATTCTACAACAATGTACATTTAAGTATCCTGACCTACAGTACAAAATTGTAATCATACGATGTGCGGAGCACTGAAATGACCCCTGGTGGACGGTCATGTGTTACTATTTGATCTCTCCGGACCCACAGTAATGTGCCACACTTGTATTTACCCCTTTATGTGCAGCTGTTTAACACTAGAAGCAGGTCATCATTGTTGTGCCAGTTTGACTCTATGGCGTCTAAGAGATGCAGCATGAAATCTGAATCCTGCTTGGGTGCAGTTACCTGGTACTCCAACGCAGAGCAGAGCGCTGTAGTAGATAATGGGGATGGAGCCCAAGACACATTTAGATCTCTGCTGCTCCTCCTCTGGTTTCAGGCCCGGTTCTTGGTGGCTGGCCACCGTCACATTAGGCCAGTTAATCATGACCCGCTTAATGTTCCTTGGGGAGAAGAAAAAAAAAGAAGAAAAATAAAAACACAGATAAGCATGACTGGACATTTCTGGCTAGTATACGTCAATGTTTTTCAACCAAAAATAACACTAAAGCTAATCTAAAAAACGACCTAAATGTTATCAAGATTGCCCACTGGTTATTAATAGGAAAATCTGTTTGCCTCCTTAAACAAGTAAAACACAAGTTGAAAACATAAATTCTGTCTCAAAGATGTTTTATACCGTAAACCCTAAATTATATATTTTACGACAAGATTAGATCACATTGCTTGACCTGGACCAATTAGCTTTATTTTAGAATGTGTCTCTATTAGGTGTGGTTATACTAGTATGTTGAAAACAAATTGTGCCCGAGTTAAGCAGCACCCAACAATTAAAGGTACATTGTTAATTATAACTATGTGCCCCCGAATATAAATCTGCCTGGTTGCCCTCTCTACCGTGGTACATCGGGCTATTCACAGGGAATGCCCACAGCGACAGACTTAACATTTCAATGTGCACTTGAGGCGAGTTGTAAATAACGATTACACTTATCTGCTGACACGTTTATCGAGAATAAATCACACATGCTGACTTGTTAGCTGCCAGGGGGGCTTTGGTAATGAAAATGCAATGACTGCAGAGAGGCTTTAATCTGTATTATCTGATAGGTAAATCTCCATTGTCAGAGTGCTTTCGCTTACTGTGTACGTCATCCGCACTAATAAATTAGATCTCCACATGTTTCAATTGAACATTAGGCAGGATGGGGAAGAGCCTGACCACGGAATGATGTCAGGTTAAGTGATTTAAAAGTTCAATTTATTTAAGGGCAACCAATGGCACCAATGGATGTCAGGCGGGCCGTGGAGTGTAGGCCCATTCAATTAGCTCATCAACATCATCAACATTTGGACAAATGGGGGGAATGGGGGGGTCACAGCGTTACCAATCTCTCCGTTCATTATCTTCACCTCTTTCTGTCTCCTCAGGATACCCTTTCACCGCAAAGTCCTGTTGTTCCCGTTCTGTCTGCCTAATGTGCCTCGCTCATCCATGCACGGTGGTATTTGCTCTCTCTCTCTCTCTCTCTCTCTCAACATTGGTGTCTTCATGGAGCGCAAGATAATCACACTATAACCTAAACTATATGAACTCAATATGTTAACCACCCTGGAATATGAATACATGTATTCATGTTCTAGACACGTGTTTCTTGCATCTGAATGCACAATGACATCCAGGCAGAATTAATTTACCATTAACTAACCTCTCCAGTATCAATGACAGATATATTATATGGAAATCAGTGAACAGGTGTCACGTGTACAGTTAAACTACAACAGAAATGCTATAAAATACAATCTAATAAACTCCACGCATAACAGCACCTAATTGAAGTGCTGTAGATCCTCATTTGTCAGATTACACGCTGAGCAAAACTGATTTGTTATCACTCTAATGAGCCAGTGATAACCTCTTACAGGTTTTCATCTACACAGCTCTGGCCCTTGTAATCTATCAATGAAACATAATCTATGAATGGAACTATTAATATAACAATTGCATTTCACTATGCGCCCCTCCTGTTAGCAAGAAGACATGCAGTAACATAACTTAATTAACTCCTTTTTCTGAAGCTTCTCAATTCTCAAGTGTTATATAGTTTGTTATATTGTAGAGCAGTTGCTAGGTAAATACATAGTGAGTTTCAAAATTTGTCATGTAAAAATATCACCCCAAGATACTGTGGTAAGAGTACAATGGCAATAACACAAATACACACATTTACGTCAAAACTAATGTTTTTCTCTGCTAATTCATCCATTGCATTACCTAGGCAATAGTTCAGGATAAACATTTTTCAGGCTTAAAACCACTAAGGCTTTAAACCACAAGTATATTGTGTCAGACTATGTTGCTATTTAAATTTTTTACTAAATTGTCATGATGTTACAGTAATAGACTATTTTAGATCAATAATAGATAATTGTGTGCCTATGTAAACCATAAACCAAATGTAAATAACATAAAACCACACAAAGTGTTGTTCCTACTGTAAATGGGGAAAAGTAGATTTGTCATTAATGCTCATATTGTACATGTATGTTATTACTAGGGACGGCACGATACGATACTGAGATCGGAAATCTACTGTCATGCTTCAGCCATGTGTAACCTACCCAGGCCACACTATCAGCAGAGAGTTTATAAAATGCATCCAAGTCCTAAAATATCATTTACTTTGCAATTTAACTTAAAACCTAATTTAACACTGGAATTGGATCGGCACTCGGTATCGGCCGATACCCAAAGTGCCAGTATCTGTATCGGTATCAGGACTGAAAAAACTGGATTGTGCCATCCATAGTTATTACACAAATCAGTTAAAAAGGGCACCACTTATCCAAAGGATCAATCTCTAATGCCGTTCATTTCTCCTCCTCACATTCAGTCCCAGGGGAACAACACTTGAATGACACAATCCAGCATGTCCCCCGCTCGCCTCACACTGCTCCACAGCCTAATAAGTGTTGAAGGCAGCCTTCTACACTGGGGAAATCTACTTTGTACTATAGCCATTATTGAGCCAGGGAAGAAGAACTCTATCCTGGTGTCTGGCGACGGTATTCGGCCTCAATCTTCCCATGAGCCGTCCTGCGAGCACAAACAACAACGGCAGAACGGCACTCTAAACGCAGGGCAGCTGTGCTGTATAGGGGGCTCACATACAACCATAGGGATCACCGGGGTGACGCATGTTCTCGATTAAAGATGGATTTTTTTTATATTTCTCTTCCCAGGGTTGGGATGTGGTGGGATGCAGGGCAGCGGGGAGCCTGGGCGGATCAAGTGCCCGCGGTGGTGGAGCAGAATGAATTCTATCTGTGGTCCTCTTAATTATTTATTGAGGGACAGCGCACCTGAAACAACAGCATTATGAGATTCAGGAGGGGTGTGGAGGCGGCTGGGGGGGATTGGACTGCATAACCTCACAGCAAACCTTCTGAATCAGCGCACTATTTTAAGTCCACGTTTTCATTTGAGATGCACGAGAGGAAAGACAGAAACCGAGGTCAGATTTCACCGGGATTTCTGGGAAAGTATCCGGCAACTTGGGTTGCAAGGCATCAGACATGCAGGGTGTTTTAAGGTAAAATATTAGGGAAGAAGCCCCAGTTTATAAGCCATGCTGTTTCTCCAAGGTCAAACCGCTTGGCCGATGGTCGATGCTGTCAGGGTGACATTACACAGACGTGTGTTTTGGCAACAGCATTTAAAAGGCATACTGTATCCTATGACAAATGTCCCGCCATAATGACTTCATTACAAATCAGAGGAAAACACATTGTATTAATACCAATGCGAGTAAGGAAACTCTAGTCATGAAACAATACGTCCCAGAGCTTTGCTTTTGTATCCCCGTTCCCCCCAACAACTAAAGTCTATGATGTAGAACAGCACTGCACAAGCAACAAGACTACTGTGTGTTTACTGTTGACGAGCTCTAGTGCAGAACCAATGAATAAGCGGTCGTCATGTTTGGTGTTTGATCAGTGTGGAGATGAGGACTCCTACCTTTACATCCAGTCTTCAGAGAGCCGAACCCACGTGTGTTGGAGCCCGTCCTCACGTACTGTGGCCCCTACGGAGCCTCAGCCGACATCGCCGCCGGCCGCGTTCACGCCCCGCCGAGGAGAAGTGGAGGAGGAGGAAGAGGAGGACAAGAAGGAGAAATAATAGGAGGATGAAGAGGAGGGAGAGAACTGGACTCCCGGCGAATGGCACATCACTGCGACGAGGGCATGCATGAGTGGGAGAGGTTATTGAGAGACACAGGAGTAAAAATGGAGGGGGGGAGGGAGGGAGAGGGAGGAAGAGGGAGGGAGGGAGGAGGCAAGAGAGTAAGGACAGAGGGCTTGATCCGTGAATATAAACGGGTGAAACTCGTCATTAAAGATCGAATACAGAAACACAGGAAGTTAACGTTGAGAAAATAATATGTATTATGTCTGCATTAATGGAAGCTTAAAGCTGTGTACGATAACTGTTTTTAGGGTGTATTATTGACTTGTAAGTACTATTAGTATTGGATTTGGGCTTCCAAAGCCCCAGTAACAGTAATAACACATGAAACCTGTGGTTTGACCATAAGAGCATGTGCTGTGCTGTACAGTGGCAGGAAATGCACTGGCACATAGGAAGTGATGCAGTATATCTATCAGGAAGATAGTTACTATGGTAACAGACTCTCTGACATGGATGAAAATTATAGCCAAAAAACGAATTACAGACTAAAAATCATACAAATCTGGAAAAAATAAGTCAGTAGTTTAAAGCTTTCCAGAAATGCAGTTCCATGTTCCCTTATGAATTTGCCTGTGTGGATTCTGATTAGACTGCCGTCTAACAGGGTTAAATGAAGGTTTGTGTGCAGAATGACAATGATGCAGAGGTTGACAGTTGACATCGTGCTGGGAGGAAAACAACACATTAAAAAAAACACACAACAGTGACTTCCTAATAAATTACTTCATAATTGCATAATATTTATTCAGCAGCTGAAACTAACACAATTACCATTAATCATCAATATTGTTAAATAAGCAAGCCAAACGGCATTGCACATGTAAGATAAACAAGGCTATAATTTAACAAAATTCCTTAAGAAAACACTTCTCACAAGCATAAATCATAGATGATAACAATAAACCAAACAATAAAAACACCATGGATAAATTAAATTGATTATTTAAAAAACATAAACCTAACCCTATAAGTATTTCTGAGTTTAGCAGCACATTCACGCCAGGCCGCACCCACAAATTTGACGTAATTTTTGGCGTTGCGACTCTGTCAAGTATAAATTAGGCCTAACTGTGTGGCCTACTGCTGGCCTACAAACTCAAGGCCTGCTCTACCTGAGCTCGTTGTAACCCAATATGGCCACTTGGCATACAAAGTGCCGCGGAGAACAAGCCAAGAAAGCGTGCCTCTCTGTACTCAGGGAGACAGATGAAGCTGCTAATCGTTGTGCGTGATGATGTGACAGACCAATACCTAGAACAGTGCGCCAGCTGTTCAGCCAAGCGAGTAATGAACTGCAGTGGACCGTGCGCAGGCAAAGGCTGCTATCAATCAGTCCCGACATCGGGATCGGTGGATGCCGATGGGGGCACTACAGGGGCTGTAACAGTCCAGGAACACAGCACGTTTCTGCTTTATGATGCTAATAGTTTACAATAGATTATATATGCCTTAACACAATTAGTACATTGTTTACATTTCCGAAGAACATACCCAGGTCATATGGACTGCATTTATATAGCTCTTTTCCAACCTTCAAGGCACTCAACGCGTTTTACAGCAGGCCTATTGCCCCACATTCACACACCGATGGTGGTGTCATCCATGCAACGCACCATCCAACTGCTGGAATCAATTATGGTTAGGTGTCTTGCTCAGGGACACCTCGACACTTGGCCATGAGGCAACTGGACTCGAACCAGCAACTTCCCGATCACCTGTCGCCCTGCCACTGTGTAAAGCTAACAGTGGCAAATGTGGCTACCTAGTGCTTCATTTGTTACACCCCATCTATATATGACGTACCACTACGGCAGGGTTGGGAAGTAACTACATGTAATCAGTTACTTGTAACTTATTACAAAAAAAAAGAAACTGTAATCCATTAGTTACCAGAAAAAATAGTGGAATGAGATTACAGGTATTAAAACAAAACTTGATTGCTTACATCTATGACTAATTTCACATTTAAAAGGGAAGTTTGCAGAAGAAAAATGCATAAAACAGTTGGCAGTTCTCTTAACCTTTATCCCTTTAATTATGGTCAATCAAACCTGTTTATGAAGTTCTACTTTAATATAATCCCCCAACATAATCCGTGTTTATTTGTGAGTTAATCTAAAAGAAATGGACAGCAATCCTATTATTTTACTAAATTTAGGTAATCCAAAAACGATGTAACTGATTATAATTTTAGTCTTGTAACTAGTAACTGTAACAGATTACATTTAAAAAGTAACCTACCCAACTCTGCACTATCTAGCGTTCAGGAACATCACCGTGGTATGATATGAATTAGCCTACATTTAGCACCACTCACTCACTCAGAGATATAATGGCCAAGTATTTTATAGTTATACAAAGATGGAGCATTGTTATGCATTTCAGTGGAGCAAAAATGGGACACTTCCGGTCTCTTAAGTGGGCGTGTCACCAACAGCATTCTGCTGTGGAGGCTGACGTAAGCAGCCCCCAGACAGCTCAATCTACCATGTATGGCCTGAAACAAAGCCAGTGTACCTCAAAACAGTTCGCTGCAGAAATACCATTGTTGCCTCAGATGGATCATATGGGAATTATTCTTATATACTCAAAATACCCCATAAAGACCCCAGAGAGAAATAATGGGCAATATTGTGTTGAAATCTGTGGACCTCCCCATTGACTTGCATGGAATGCTGGGTCTTTCTGGTCTGAATAAAGCAAAAATAGAATGTGGAAGTGCCGTCCTTTGGAACACCTTTGTTCAATTGTATACTCTCTGTCTTTTCGGGGGATGTAGCACATCCCAATTTAACACGAAGAAGAGAACGCTCACCACCAGGAGTGTGGAGGTTGGAATAATGTTTCATAAAAGAAGAAGCCACACGCTCAGTTCAGAAGCACTAGAGGCTCAATATAATCCAACGTATCGACAGCCAAAATGTCTACCTCGGGGTATAATGTACAACCAAATGCCATGCCTGCATGCTGAGTTAAAGGCAATCCATACTATCAATCAGTGAGATCAATCAGTATCAATCATACTATTGATCAGTGAGAGGGAGGGAGAGAGAGGGATTGTAGAGAGAGAGTGCAATAGAGAGAGAGCTGTTTTACTGAGATGAACTGATGCAAAGACACGGCACTTTTCGCAGGTCATCCAGTGTTCTGGATGCCATCTATAGCCTCAGGCTCCAAACTGTCAATCAGAGCTGCCTTCAACAACTAAGAGTCTCAACAAGGGCTGCTTTCTAAGCATATATTCTCTCCTCTTCTCCTTATCTCAAGCTGAGACACACGAAATATACTACTGTATATCACAGCCTTAATGCTTGACTTATCTTTGCATGAAGCCATCTAATATTCCTATAAGGGAGAGTGGCATAAGTCGAGCCAGTGGGTAAGATTAGCCAATCACTATGTCTATAGGTAACCATAAACAAATGTTATTATATAACCACATATTAAGGAGGTATAGTTCACATTAGCCAACCCATCTTAGTTTCAAGCACATGGAGAGAGTTTTATACAAACCATTTGTCATTTAGACATAATTACATGTTATTTTAAGTCACTGTATGCTACAAAACCATGTTATAAACTTTGCACAATTGTTGATCTGAACCGCTGTGTGAAACAATTTTGTCAAAATACAGGTTGTAGGGTAAAAGGTCCCAGTGATGTTGGGACAAGTTGAGCCAGTGGCTTAATTTACCCCAAAGGTTGAAATATGCTACAGTTAAAGAATAACATGTGTATTTAGGTATTATAGTTATATTCGGCATACATATGTAGATATCCACATACAGTTCACACAAACGCACACTGACTGTGTCACAGTTACAAGTTCATGTTCATTTTATATGTTAGTGTTGATGTAATACTGTACATAATCTAATTGTTGACTAATGTTAAGTTTAAGACACACACAAACATGTAGCCTACATAAGAGTATACCCAACATCACATTTACACATATAGCCTATTATTTACATAGCTAACTCACACACAAACATGCTGTAGCTGTTACGCTATGCGCAGGTGAGTGTGAACCCCCAGAGAACAGGCTTTAGACCATAGGATTTTATATCAATATTTTAATGTACGACAGACAAATAGCAGGTAGGTAGACAGGCAGGGGGATAGGCAGGCGGATAGGCAGGCAGGCAGGCAGGTACTTAGGCAGGCAGGCAGGTAGGCAGGTAGGCAGACAGGCAGGCAGGTACTTAGGCAGGTAGGCAGACAGGCAGGCAGAGTCAGGAGAGTTTAGCATGTAGCTACTGGAACGATCCGACAGTGACTGATTGTTTGGCTGGGTGT
>JAODTR010005948.1:0-11069 GCA_025399935.1 Amblyopsis rosae
AGACAACACAGCCCTCAGGTTCATGGGGGCACCCAAACCTCTCCACCACGATAAGGTGATGGTTCCCGGAGAGGTTATACCGTAAAATCACAATTTCAAATAAAATATACATAGTATAACATATGATTAATGCAAACAAATGATGGTGTAAAACAAAACTAATTGACCTTCGTCTTACTGCTCAAAAGCTGCTGTGTACAGTAAATATACTGACATACAGTATGATTTGTAATAATGAGAAATCATTACTTTTTACAGTATGTCAACCAAATGCTACAGAACATTTTGAATTCTGCATAATACGGATCTTTTATTTATATATTGACTGTTACCAGAAAGAGGAAATAGATGTTGCTCAGTAAAAATAGACAAATTATGCGAAGAACGCCAGCCTCAGTGCAGTTCAACTTACCAGAAGTAGTCTCACAACAGAGCATTCCAAATCCTTTAATCCAAAATAAGTGACTAAATGTATTCCCTCATAAAGGAGTTAAGTCAATGTGTCAGCAGGGGAATTGTTGAAGCTTTTAGTGACTTTTGAAGTTTACAGTAGACTATATTCCTGGCCACTCCTTAGCTGGGTAATAAGAGCAAACAAAAACTTTTCCGATAACATAATAGCCTCTCAACGCACTCACACACACGCCACATGCAAATGTGTCTATAATCAATCATATAACCTTGTGAGATAAAATGTCCCATTCAAATGAAAAATGTCCATCAGTCACATGTTAGACTTTGCGATCTTAACTGGCAGCTGAGAGGCCAGCAGGTCTTAGCCAACATGGCCAGTGTCTGGCTTCTCAAGCAACCAGACCAAAGAGGAAAATAAAATCATCAGTCAGCAGCAGCCACTTCCTGACGCTTGGCATCATTTGTATTTTGATGCTTCCTTCAGACTAGCACGTCATCCACACCCGTTTGCCATTTGGTTTCTGTTGAGAGTGATCATAAAGCATGTCAGTCTGCACACTTTATGAAGAATATACATTTGAAGAGTAGTTTAAACTGGTACCTTGCAAAATACAGTTTCTTAACATTAATTGAAAATGTTGAAATTAATAAATTTGTTCAAATTTCCATTATGTTCCATGGAATGGACACAGCCATACAATTGTTTATTATTAAATATATTCCACATTGTTATTATATAAGTTCTGCATTGGATACGGAACTGATTAACTGTGACAGTTACAGTAGAATCACAAATTATATATTCAGTTCTCCTTAAATTTTTGTATACGGTAGTACTCAATCTAAAGTCAATCTAATTTAAGAAAAATGTGGATGCGGTGTCACATCCATTTGTGGTAAATTATAGGTAAAGTATTAGATAGTAGAAAGCCCTTATGCTGCATGTGTGCAGTACATTCTTACCATGTATGTGCACACATTCCTCATTGAACATCCCACTAATTATGAAGAGAGCGAACACCAGTAAAGCGAACAAGATATTGACCGCCTCCAGTTCAGCTAAGGATAGGGCCATATACATACTGTAGAAGCAGAACACATACGCACACATTGTCTCAGACATTCTGATCATACAACAAAGCTTCAACGATAGCAATTCCAACAGACTGTCACCAACTGTGATGGCGCTAGAAGAGCAGACTGATTCACAACATGTCCTGCCACAACATGAGTATCTACATACCCAAACTGCATAGCTGTTCGCTGTCTGTAAAGTCTGTAGAAAGAGGTTTGTGTGAGCATGTGTCTCTGTGATGAAAATGTTGCTATGCACTCAGTGGAAGCCAAATCCCATGTGGTCTGGAATAGCAGCTTTATCATTGCACTTCCTTATATCTCGTAAACACTCTTTTGCTCTCTCTCTCTCACTTACACTACTAGAACTGAAACCAGCATACCAGGTTCAAGAGAGCATGCTAACCCTAAATATCCTGTATCTGTTTTGTGTGTGTGTGTGTGTAAAAGAGGTCAAACCTCTCAAATAACGGAACAAACCTCATTTTTTCCGTTATTTTACGAAGACATAAAACTACTGTACGATCGGATTTAATAAGCTCTGACTTGCATTTATGTTTTCTCACCTCCAGTGCAGTTTGGCACTAGTATCAACACCTACCCTGATGCGCCAGATGGTTTGGTCTCGTGGTGAAGTCCAACTGGAGATCAAGATGGTATCATAAGGCTAGTCAGTACCTCAGGGAACAATGCTTTGCATACATAATAGCATCTTTATAATCTATCTATTGCCCCATCCTAGAGTTCACAATAACTTCAGTTAGCCAATTGAATATATTGATTTAAATGGTGCCTGACACTCATTTGATGGATACATTTTTAAAGTGCTTTTTTATGACTTTCTGCCACTAGATGTCATACTAAGTGCGCCATCATCTCAGACCAAAACAACTGCATTTTGGGCCACACACATGTAGTAACATGCACCCTCATTCTCTGCTCAGGATGCAATGACTCCACTATATCTTTATATAGAAAATTGTTAGTAATATGATTGATCTGTGATGAGACACATACATGCTGGTGTTAATATTGTCAAAATTCCAGTTTTTATAAAAATCTGGCATTTTATGGGCTGAAAACAACTACACGTCATATCCGTTAAAAACCACCCCAGGACCTGGCTGGTTTTCAGCGGTACACTTAGTACACTCATACGTCATCAAATTTCAATGTTAAGGTTAATGGGGGTCCTCCTTGACGCAATGTCAAAGTTGTATTGGGTGGAGCAGTTACACTTTAATGTGTACTGGGCTAGCAGCAAGTGCATCACATTTCTCACTTACCACTTACATAATGTAGATAATATATATATTATTTATAGACTCCAGTTAATATGTTTTAGCCTATGGAATTGTTTTTGCTCCTTGCACTGTTTACACAATATCAGCTACAGGCAAAGTAACAGATCTTTTGTATGATCTGTATCATGTCTTTAGTGCTTTACTGGTAGGAGAATACTGCCAATATCACTGTCTGAACACCATTTATCAGTTGCATTTTTCTGAATTCGTATATTAACAGTTGACTGCTTGACTGACATGCTTCTTATTCGAAGCTGGGACTGTGGCTTTGCTTTGAGTGGCCTCTTCCGTGTGTTTTTGGGAAGTACTCGCCCACAGGGCAGGTAAGCTTATTAGAAACGCCACTACTCAGTAGAGGGGATTTAGGTTGGATTTAGCTTAAACCCTTATACACCGTATGTTTATGCATGTCCCTTACAATGCTATAAGTAAACTAACAATGCTTACAGGACTATCAGCTACATCTTTACTGCACAGTCTTAAACTAATTAACTATCAAACTATCAATCTTCTCCAGCTTGATGACCTCATATACCTGACCATCTGACCAGAGCTGCCTGCCTGTTACCACGGTGACCTGATCAGTTCCATCTCTGGCCTCACGACTAGGAGCGCAGCGATCGATGGAGCATCCTGGAGATCTCTTCTGTTTGAAGCGGGATGGCGTATCTTGCGCTGGCAGACGTGATGCGAGAAGGTTCTTTCACACTGGACATGCTGTGGCAGTAGCGCCAGCCAGAGAGTTGCCCGGGAAACGGCAGCATGCCAGTGCAGCATATCTCAGTGGTTCCAGCCCGGGACACCTCCAGCAAGAGTGCTCCCCACCCCCGAGACAACAATGAGGTGGGTCCTCTGAACTTGACTGTGAGATAGATGCAATGGGAGGAGCCGGGGTGGGGGGGTATTGTACTTTTACTGAATACGAGAAAGTAGTGTACAGATATTTATTATTCTATCAAAGTCCCTCGTAGTCCTGCGTAGGTTAGCCTGGTTACCAGATCTGCTCACCAGACGGAAATGCTCTCTTTTAGCATGCATGTAATATTTGTCATCATTGGCATTATATTATTATTATTATTATTATTATTATTATTATTATAAAGAAATGACTGAGAACAGCATCTTCTTTGTGGCATGCCTGAGTGATAAGTTAAAGATGTGTAAAAAAAAACTTTAATGACTTCTGACACAAAAAGGCCATTATTTTATTGTTCAGTTCATATTTTATTGTAAAACAATGAAAATTAGTATAAATAGGGTTGGAAGATGTAATTTTTAGTTGAAGAACTGTTCAACGTGGTTGTATGTGATGGGAATTCAATAATAAATCCAAATAATCTAATTTCGTTTATTGACATTTTTCACTCAAATACTACCATATAAGTACAAAAACATGCATGCTTATATTAGCTTGGGTCCGTTTGAATCCATAGATATAAAACACATGGTGATCCATATTCATTTCATATTGTTTATTAGCCCAAATGTAGAAGTACAAACAGACAAAAAATAGCTTAGTCCCCAGGGGGTTTTAATGAGACTGACATTTGTTACTAACTAAATAGTGAATGCTCACAAATATATTTTGGTTCAGGTTCCAAATATGTGCATTCAATTTGAATAGATGCTAAATGTCTTTGAAAGTACAGTAGTTCAGGATTGTTGCAGACATCTTTGAGGAGATGTGTTGTTCAGGAAAGATATTATTTAAATGTCCACTGAACGCACAGTCAGAGCAGAACAGAAATGCTAATCAATTAAGCAACACAGGAGAACAACGACAGGGGACTTGCTTCACTTCCACTATATGGGTTCTCTCAATAGAACGCAAATGTGTTTTTACAGTTTTTTAACATAGGCATTTCAGTGTAATAGCCAATATGAATATCACCATGATGCAGTTATTAGGAAACATTATGCATACAGCTGAATTTATACAATGCAAAGGCATACATATTACATATATACCAAGAGGACAGACCAAAGCCTACACCACAGCCACACCTAAATACTATAGACTCAGTAGCTTAATGAATCCAGTCATGCAGCTCATACTATAATACTACATACATGTGGCATTTTCACATGTTGGACTTAGCTATTGAGTGACCTAAATGCATTTGTTTGAAAGGACTATTACTACTTTCAATTAATTATTTATTATTATTATTTATTTATTTATTTATTTATTTATTATTTCTTAATAAGAGGAGCAGGCATTGCATTTGCTGGGGGTTTCATAAGCATGCCCTCTGAACAGCATGAGCTAGACCTACAGTAGTATAAAGAAAAATGGCCTGTTCAGAGATCTAGTGTCCTGGAGGGTTCTGTAGCAAGCGCTTTAATGTTACTGTTAATAGAGACACATTGCAGGGCAGCCTCTCTGGTGCCCAGCAGGGTTGCAGGGTAAGAGGATTAGTTGGCTTTACAATGAAGTAACAGACACATGTCAAGCATGACTGTTGACTTTTGTGTTGTTGTACAACATTAAGGATGCTTAGGACAGCATTAACATTATGTAACATGCTGGTGCTTTTAAATAAACACTAGTGGCTAAATAAACACTAGTGGAATACAATATTACAAAATAAATAAAAACATAAGTGATACACCCACATACTAAAATGCTTAAAATGCTGTGGACTACACCTTTATTTTATGATAAACAATGTCGCAATCCTCCCTCACTGATATTCTTTTTAGCCATGTAACATCTCTATAATTTATATTATTAGCATACCATTTGTATCATGCTTTGGCAATGTAGCTTAGCCACATATATTGCGTATGTGTATGACCACAGGCTGTTATAACTGCTCTAATGGCATGTGTGTAAGCTAGCCGACCCACTTCTTTTCTGTGGTTATGGCCCAAACCTCTTATTTTAAGAACATCTGACTCATAAGGGTGTTGAAAAAAAGGCGAGGTGTTCTTGAACATGCTCTATGATGACTTATGAAAGGACACTATATTAAGTGTAGGCAAATTTAATTGGCAGGTAAACTATTGCTCCTTTCTTTAGTTTTGCTGTTTAAAGCATCTAATACTGATTATGTATTTGCCATATGTTGTTGTACAACTTCTACATGATGACATGCCTCTGTCCGGTTGTCCCTCTGTCTTGCTTCCCATGCAGCTAGGGAGGACTCCACGGAGGTCAGATAGTCGATCCGGTAACATCTCCAAGGTATCCACAGATCGACACACTTTGTGTGTGATGCTTAATGGAGATGCACACTAGTGCTAAATCATTTGTATTTAGTTTAGAATATGTTTATTGCTGTGTGCGTAGCAATATGATAGCTAACCCAATGTGTTTGTTGTTGAAGGCCAGCAATTCAAGAGTAGGCCCAGCCTCAAGCCCATCACTACAGGACATATACAGGTACGAGCATTAGGTCATGAGTGAATCATGTATCATTATTTATTTAATTAGGTTCCAAATCACTTTCAGCATGAACATCTCTGTTCATTTCTCTGATTTCACCATGTTTGGAAGAACTATAATTCAAATGCAATGTTTGCAAATACCTCTAGGCCAAGACACATTTCCCTACAGGACAATAAAGTATAGCTTACTTTACCTCTGTTAGCCTGGTTAAACCATCCTGATTTTGCAGGCTCCACTGCTATGATATGCTTCACTTTGGCTCCATCTGAATTGATTTCTTAATATAAAAACTGTTTTGTCAGCTGGCTCGAGAGAATCACAGTCAATCAGTGTCCTTGTGGTTGGTTCAATTGTTGCCAGCCACAAGTAAAAGTGTCTGTGTTCTGGAAAATTGTTACCCCGTGGATCTTGTGATTAGTTGAAGGTGGTCCAATCACCTGCTAATCTATTGAACTATTTGCATGGCATCGATGACAAATTACCTTCAGTGGAGAGTTTCCAGACTGATATGTGAAGCTGAACAAAGTGTGGTGCTTTAATCTACTAATATACATCATTACATTTCAGACTATGTAAAACTGTGAAACACATGCTAATCATGATGAGATCCCACAATTTACATGCACAACTGATGCAAATAAATACATACATTCAACTCAAGTTTAACTAGTCAGCTGTGTCCATCTAGGCTGCTGTACCTTCTGCAAACCACTAGATGTCACTGTGCAATCCGGTTTCAATGTCCTTAACATTGAACTGTACACTGCATAATTTATGTTTCATTACGCGGTGTGTAATGTGTGCGCAGCTCAGGTCCGCTGATGCGCTTGGAAGCGGAAACGTGCATCCAACCAAAGCGGCCCTCCGCCTCCTCAGCACAGAGCCACAGGAAGCAGGTGAGGCGCAGGCACCGCCGCAGGAAGGACGCCCACCCCGCCCCGGAGCACAGCCCCAGCAGCGAGGACGGCCCACCTCGGAGGCCTCCCCGCAGGGAGCTCCCACCGCGCCTCCGCAAGGCCCAGGTGGAGTCCACCTCAGAAGAGGAGGGCTGGCGCCAAGGCCGGAGCAGAGAGAAGGCCAGAAGGGGGCACCAGCGAGGCCGCGAGATGGACTCAGGCTCCTACAGGACGGGAGCAGACGGCAACGGAGAGGCCGCAGAGCGGCGGACGGTGGGCAAAGAGGGGAACAGGGCGCTGCCGGAGAACGGGGAAGGCCCCATGCAGCGGCACAGAGGCAGGGGGCCCGTAGAGATCGGGGGGCGCGGCTCGCAGGAAGGAGAGAGTGAAGGGAGGGAATGCAGAGAAGAAGAGATGGCGTACTTTGGCTGGAAGTCTCACAGACAAGGAAGTGGCTTCGGGCTGGCCGGGGTTGAGGGGGGCAGCTGATCGCCAAGCGCTCCTAGGAAAACGGGAAAATGTCCGTGCACTCTCCGAGGAACCAGTGTGGCAATAATGATAGCTTAGCACAGACCTGCTCTGAAGACTCTGAGCTGGAGGTGTGCAGGTCAGTATGTGTGTGTGTGTGTGTGTGTGTACCACGGTCACTAGAGCAGGTCTTTGACCGTCGCATGATGCACGTTTTTCCACACCGCAGGATCTGCCACTGCGAGGGTGAAGCGGAGTGCCCGCTGATAACGACATGCCGCTGTACGGGCAGCCTGCACTTTGTCCACCAGAGCTGCCTCAACCAGTGGATCAGGTCCTCTGACATACGCTGCTGTGAGCTCTGCAAGTTTGACTTCATAATGGAGACACAACTCAAGCCCCTGTGCAAGGTAGGCAGACAGTAGACACACACACACACACACTCTCATTCTCTCTAACATACAGCTCTGAAGCCCGATGTATGCTTCTGTGTGTAGCCACACACTCTACACGTAAGGCATACGTAGGCTGACGCCGTCTGTCGATTGGACGCAGCCAACATCAGTCTTGTGGATGCAAGCCCATCAGAGTGCTTTGGAGTTAGGTATCTGTATAACAATGCCTGTACATGCACAGATATGCCTCCCTTTAACAATCCAGGTATTAGTATTAGATTAGTTGGATAGAAACATCTGTATATAGAGCATTATTAACCAAAACTACAACTATGCACACAGCTGGGATTTCTATATGGGTCTTTTAGAAATACTATTTCCTATTGACACAGATTGTTTCCCATGATGGATTGGTATAATTAAGAGATTCACTGGAAATAAATATTTTGACATGCTTATTTCAAAAATGTTTACACTGTAATAGTGCGCTTCACTTGTCCTCACTGATAGCTGTTACAAGTCACATTTCTTGACTTTCACCTGCTCTACCATAGTGCTTTTTATTGTAATTGTTCATGTTATTATTTTCCCCTTGTGAGGAGTTTGAGGCGTTAATGAATGGCTTGATAGGTGCATCTGATATGTATCTGCCTATATTCTCTCTGCTCTTTTATCTCTCTCTCTCTCTCTTCCCCCCTAGTGGGAGAAGCTGAATATGTCGAAGATTGAGAAAAGGAAGGTCTTCTGTTCGGTGTTGTTTCACCTGATAGCTATAGCGCTTCTGTTGTGGTCAGTCTATGTTCTGTTCCAGCAAACCGTCAATGAGCTCCAACAGGGCAAAACCGGTCAGTACCTTTCACTCACCTCCTCGCATATAACACAATGTGTCTGTGTTGCTGTTCATATCTTCTTTTTTATTTATGTTTTTACAAAAATCATTAATCAACATTTCTTGAAATACCTTATAAATTACACTAAACCAAATGACCACTGTGTTTGAATTATTAAAACAATAAAAAGTTATTTGTACATTAGGGCAAATTATAGGCAAATAAAAGTAAGAATATACCTGTAATTCTTTACCTTTTATTAATTAATTTTATTTTGTTATTTTACCAGGCAAGTTGACTGAGAACATGTTATTGTAAAACAGCTGCTTTTCCAATTGTAGTGCATACGCCCCTTAACTCTTCTCTTCACTGCAAATACATTCCTCACCAAAGAATCTTTGTGACAATGGGCTTCTTGGAAATGCAGTGTTCATGCCGGAAATCGCTACAGCACTCCTTGTAGTGCTTTTAGCCTAACACATTGCATCCATAAACACGTTTGATTTAAGACAATGGTTGTCGTGCAAGAACCACTAGCCTATTAGACATGGAGCTGTTTATAATACATACTATATGCACCACCATACACAGCATGCTAGAAATATTAATCTTTCAAATGTTTCCTAAATTTGTGAAATGATGTCTTCCTAAAAGCGTGTTGTAATCCTTCAATGGATTACAACTCCCACTTTTGGAATCACTGACCTAGCTAGTGAGATCCCTATTTTAACAACCATTATGTATTGGGAGTTGTTTTAATAGAAACTGAAATATGTTGTATTTAATTATGCATTCCTTTGCTTGTTTTTGTATGTTGCAATTAATATATTGGTACTTTGGTATCTTGTGCAGGCTTTAATATTTACAGTAGGCCTACAGTAATATAAACTGGCCTACTGTGGTTAATTTGACATAGCCCAAAAACATGTTTTGTATGCATTTATTATTAACTGAACTGTACATGTGTGGGTCAAAGGTACAAATAACATATGGATCCTAATGCTAACCAATGCTTGACATGCATTGTTTTTGTAGTCTTTCATATTTGAATGACTGTCACCTATTCAAATTCTTAAGAGTAACAGTAAGCTAATGTTAGCAAAAATATTCCACAGTGATTTGAAGCAAATGCATTCTTCTCAGATGTTATTCATTAATGACTACATACAGTATTAAAATACTCATGGGGTTTTAAAATATATGCAAATAATATCAGATCTTACTATTTTCATACCTCCCTTAAATATCTTATGGAAACATCTTTAGATGCTGGTCATTAGCCTGTGCATACAGTAACAGTTCTCATCAGTCCTCTTACACGGTGCCATAGGTCTCAATCTGAGTCTGACAATAATGCTGTGTCATCTTCATCATTGTCTTCATCTACCAACATTTCAATGTTGTCCTCTTTTCCCTTTGTCTTTTGGTTTCTGTTAGCCTCCAGTCTTTTGTTAGACACTTTTCGTAGTTTAAGGTTGGGAAGCTTCTTGAGGTCGCCAGTCCATTCCCTGTTAAACCAATCAGATCAACAAATAAATTAAGTGAACCAGTTTCTTTAAATCAGAAGTGGACAGATGAATAAAACCTTGATTATCTTAAAATCATTACAAGGTTCTTTAAGATTGAACTACACCAAATCGATTTTTGCTCGTGTGTGTGGGAGCGACTGCTTATCAACAGATACAAATTATTAAACTTAAAATCTACAAAATGTAAATACAAATGTATTCCTGTACTGAGTGAAACAAATTTAGGAACTTTCAAAATCAGAAAGTTTTACATGGATATGCTATAATCTCTTGGTAATGTTAGTAAAATAAGAGGAAGATTTGTGGACTATCCAGAGTATTGTGTCAAACATAAATCTAATAATGTTATCTGGTCTGAGGTGTCCTTCAGAGTCTGTATCGTTGAATCTCAAACCACTAACCTGAATGTCTTCAGATGCTTTGCATTGAGGATATCTGGGATCTCTGTGAAGAAGATAGAATATAGATCAATGTTTTATGAAGATAGGATTTAAATTGTGAGTTATTCTTAAAATGTTTACCATTATGTACATCTATGTACACTTAACATTCACTGCAACATTTTGCTACCCATATAGGTGGCATGTGTTCATCTGAGGTTGCTACCCTCATCAAACGCCACATTAGACCTAATGTTAGAATATTGTTTTATTTGTATCTGAACTTTATTAGTGAAATAACTTCACAATGAGACTATACACTCACCTAAAGGATTATTAGGAACACCTGTTCAATTTCTCATTAATGCAATTATCTAATCAACAATCA
>JAODTR010005949.1:0-11069 GCA_025399935.1 Amblyopsis rosae
AGATTTAGCGGTGCTAATCCTCATCCCAGCCGCTTCACACTCGGCTGTGAACCGATCCAGTGAGTGCTGGAGGTCACAGACTGATGATGCCATCAGGACCACATCATCTGCAAAAAGCAGCGATAATATCACCAGGTCACCGAACTGCAACCCCTCCCTACCACGACTACGCCTCGATATCCTGTCCATGAATATCACAAATGTATTAATTTTTTTAAATATATGAAGTAACTAGTGTGGTATACTTATTACTTTCACTTTATTTAAAACCTATAATATCCTACTGAAGACTGCATTATCTTTGTGTGTTTACGAGGTGGAACATTTAGAGAAAAGCCAAAAAGTTTTGGTCCACTTTGTCTTCTTGTGGCTTCCTTGGCTGGTTTGTAGTGGTCATTTTAAGTCACTCCTCTGTTCTCATTCTGCAGGGTACATTGTGAAATCCATTATCTCCCACAAATCCTTTTAAGGTACCTAATTAGGTCAGCCATCCGTATAAGCCTTCTGCAGTTTGTTAGGAAATTGTGAACATTATTTTATGGTGCTTCAGTTATTTGGTTGTGATGATTGCCAAAGCTTTTTTAGTGTGGTGACCAGTTGGCGAAAATGCAAAAGGTTACAAGCTGCATTAAAGAAGATGCTAAATAAAAAAATATCCTGCACTTCTACCACAGTCGGCTAACACTTTCGTCACCTGAACTCCATTCTTCAGTAAGAGAACAATGCAGATACAGAAATTCAGGACGGACCTTCTGACTGACACAATTAAGGGTCTCACACCCCCCAACAACACACAACGATTTAGAAACTTGCATTAAAAAGACGATGTAATGTGGACACACCCTGACAAACAACCATACGAAATAATAAAACTTTTTAAAAGGTCTTTATGCAAAAATACTGAATACTTTTTTTATGTATACTGCAATTACCAAGACTCATTTGTTTAGCATGTTATGAATATGTATTATGTGATCATGATTATGTAATATGTTAATCCTTTATATATACTTTTGTATTAATTATAAAAGTTTCAAGATAAGGAACTTATGATGCATGCAAGCTGTAATTAGGAAGACAGAACATCTTAAAGGTCACGATGCTTTAAGTTGGCTATTACCAAATGTTTCTCGAATATGATCGTGCGCTGAAACATCAAACAGAAGACTGCATAAGTGCGGCACATCTTTGTCTCTCCCATTCAGCACATTTAGATCTAACAAAATGGCACATGACAAAACTACGTACATACAAATCAGACAGTCAGCCCCATGAGACAACTTTTTCATAAAATAAGGAATCATTGAGTTGAATTTGTCATTAGCAACTTGTGTGGCCACATACTGTCATGCAGACAAGGATGACTGGATCAGAACACTAATGCACAGGATTATCTGGCCTCACATGGGAGATGACCCAATACACATGCTGTTTGCTAATGCACCTGGAGAAGGAGGCAGGCTCAGCTGCGTATTCTACCCCGTCATTCCCCCAAAGAGGAAGCACATCATTGTCAGTTGCCTTGGCTTCACAGTGTCTTTCTCAAACACACCTGCACACACACACACACAGAAGTGCACGCTCACTCGCAAACAAATACACATGCGTATAAATAAAGCCTGTACAGTATATAGTTTTGTCTCTCTAGTCTAAATTAGTCTTCCAAACAGTAACATCAAATTAAATATCATACTTATTTGGAAAGGTCATTGAATCTAATAAAGAGCTTATGTAACTTGTTATTTTTGACTGTGTTTTAAGCACCGTTGAGGTGACCGCATATCTGATTTTGAAGGGTCATATTTTCAAACAATTGCACAAGACAAACTGACAGTAGAGGACAATAAGCAACACTTTCAATGCCTCCTGACTTATGTAGGATATTAACCACCACTGCTAATACTATTCATTTAATGGTAGTGGGTTAATAGTGTGCGGTAGGTGGTGGGGTGGTACACATCATTTTAGCATCAATTTCATAAAAACCTCTTCTACGACGTTATAAAGACCCTGGTTGGCTGGTTTTCTCATCTCTCTATACTTATGTGGTCAATCCTTGACAAGCAAAGAGGAAAAATGCAAAGAGCAGTGCTTGACGTCACAAATGTAAGCCACAGAGGAGTGCCTTGTTGATTCGGCTGGTCTAAAGCAAAGGGCAGCGTGACGTGACAGGCATCTGAGCACAGAAAAGACAGACAGACAGCTGAGTCCTGGGACATGAATTAAAGCATCGGAGACACCTCAGTGAATACATTAAAGGTGCAGTGAGGTCTTGTTCTCTCACTCATTATAAGGAGGTTCATGCATTAAACATCAGTCCCTGGGAAATTGTGATCTCTGTGTATATTCAGCAAGGTCGCTGATTGTGTGCCTCTTCAGAGCAGCTTGCTCAACAAGCCCAAATGCAAGGTGTTCGAACATGGATACCAGCTGCAGTGATTTATCTTGACATTTTAAGAGGGCAACACGCATTTATCTTGTTAGTGGGGAGAGTAACAGGATGCTTTGGTTGAATAGTGTTTTTCTCCTGATAACTTTTTCGGCTGATCTGTCGTGCTGAAAGCAAAGTGGATTTTTGTGCATAGCATACTTTCTGCGTTTCTGCTGACAGTGCATTTTGTAAAGACAGTCCATAAGGAGCAGTTTTTTTTGTTTTTGTTTTTGGCCACGCATATTTGGCTTTATCGCATAGTTGTTTAGTTCTATGGGAGATATGGCAGCTGAGTTTTTGTTTAATTATCTCTATTCAGAGAATGATGTACTGTATGTAATGCTGGAAGGTAAGAGCTGGCTTTGTACCAACAAAGCTTTCTGTATCAATACTAATTAATGCTCCATTAACACGGTTGAGTGTTGAATCTCAGCAAAAAGAGGCACAGTCACTGTGGCCAGCCCCA
Source organism: Amblyopsis rosae (assembly GCA_025399935.1). Taxonomy (NCBI): domain Eukaryota; kingdom Metazoa; phylum Chordata; class Actinopteri; order Percopsiformes; family Amblyopsidae; genus Amblyopsis; species Amblyopsis rosae. The sequence continues at coordinate 2,898 of JAODTR010005949.1, forward strand.
CATATCACACACCAGAGTTATTACTTTCTCTGTTTAATTCCTAGAAAAGAACAGAAAAAAACTGTAGGCCTAAAACACATTTTACTCCTTAAATTCTTTTTTATTTCCCCATTATAGGGAGGTAATCAATTTAGCCTTTCCTTTTCACAGAATGAGTCTTGGCAGAAAGGTCTGCTTGAAAGTCAAGACGTGCTTGTTTTACAAATGGCACATTGAGAAACTTGTTTTGTTGCAAACCACAGTGTAAACCATAAATCTACATTTTATATAGTTATAGGATTCTAGATGATATATTATATAGAGGGGATCCTTTCTGAACATGACCATGATTTGAGATATTGCCCTGTCCTGTCAGTTGCTGAGCACGGGATGTGATAGGTCACACGCTGCAGTGAGAAGTTGCAAGCTCTGCAGTAATCCTTACATCACAAGCCTTGGTGGTCACAGCTAGCAGTTCATCTGGCGGACATTATTATTCATCACGCATAATCGACAGAGACAGAAATAAAGAGACAGAACGAAAAAGAAAAAATAGAGAAAGAAAAAGAATAGATTCTTACTGTACGTAGCATAGCATAACATTCTCTATCCTTCTAACCTTCGTCCTGCATCCCAGGCGTCCACTAGCCAATGGAATAATGTGGCCACGGCCCTATCACTGCTTACTTATGACACTTTGAGGTCAGCTAGGGCAAATTGCTAAAATGTCCCTAGCCAGGTTGGCTCCAGGCCTAGACCCATGCAGGCACACACACACACACACACATACACACACACCCTACAGTATACCATCCCATGAGCTTGGCCGTTGTGTCCGATAGTGAGCTGAATGTACAGTAGTTTACCCAGTTGTATCCTGCTCATGTTGCCCCTTCAAGCATCACCTTCTTCGGAGTGACATTGGTGCATCGAAACAATTTGCCTAATGAAATGACAATGTCCTCTCTCTCTCTCTCGCTCTCGCTACCCTCTCTCTCTACCCCCCCCCTCTCTCTCTATCATGCACATCATGGCTGGAGCCATTAATAGCTACATTGAGTAAGCTCACTGGCCTGTCATAAGGGTAAGATGAGGGTGGTTCCACTGTGCTGTTGAGTGCTGCTGGATAGGATCAGAACCCAACACCTGCACGAGCCAAACAACACCCTCTTCACCCACACAGAAATATGTGATGGGACTAACACTGCTTTAAGTCATCTACTAGTTTAGCCTACAGTAGAATATCCCAAAAAAACTGATGTTTTAAATATGCAGAGTTTTGAACATTAGCATGAGTTATTAAAGTCCAGGGGTTAATACATTAAAAACATATTAAAATATCATGTACTTCCCCCATAGAAAAGAGAACAGGAGAGTAGGCTAAATCATGCTGTATGCGGTTGAATAATGCTTAACGTTCTGTGACCTGTTACAGGCCAGTCTCCTTTGCCATGGGTCATTCACTCCTTTGTCAATGGGCTGAAAAAAGCTGGGGATGTATTTCCCCATAGGGGATGCATTGCCATGCTTCATGGATGGTTATGCAAAAACTGAAACCCCCTCGGGAGACATGTACTCGTACCGCATATTAATTAAACTGAATTAATTACCAATTATACACTTCACTCAAAGCTCAATAGCTTCCAGTAATTGTAAGGTCGTGTTGTCCTATAGTGTGTTCTGCGAATATCTAAATATGATACCGCATAGGCGTACATTTTGGGGGGGTTGCAGGGGAGGTGTCCCTTCCAATAAAAACATGAAAGACGCACTGGGGCCGCCCGACGATATCGGAGTAGCGCATTATGCATATTAACCGCTCATTGAACCGCTTGACAGTATAGCCCTAACCTAGAATAAGCCTACTACACTATTGGTTCACTGTTATGTCCACTGTTATGTCCTATGTTGGATGTTTTAATGCCCACATTGTGCACCCTATCTACATGGCCTTACGCCGGCATATGGCACTGACGCACTACTTGCATCCTTCAACTGCTACAAGGAGGGGGTCGTTAGATTCTGACTGAGTGCATTAGACCAAGCCGTGATTTTGACTCAAAGCCTCGTTCTCCAGATGGAGTTTAATTATTATTATTATTTATCATCATTATTAAAATGTGTAGTAGACTAACACTGCTTTAAGTCATCTACTAGTTTAGCCTACAGTAGAATATCCCAAAAAAACTGATGTTTTAAATATGCAGAGTTTTGAACATTAGCATGAGTTATTAAAGTCCAGGGGTTAATACATTAAAAACATATTAAAATATCAGAGAACAGAAGAGTAGGCTAAATCATGCGTATGTGTGTTGAGGCCTATGCCTAAAGCAATACATGTGTTTAATAACCCTTAAGGCCGTCATTCTTCGGAGCGTCAAGGAATGCAACGTTCGAAAGGTAAAATCAAATTGACAAAGGAGCTCAGATACCTGCAGATATTCTATGCATGTTTATGGCTTGACACACAAGAAATAGAACAGCGTTCTAAAATCCTGGCGTCACGACGCATTCAGTGGGCGGAGGCCTATACTATTTCCTTTAAATAAATATACATTTCTACCATATTGATGCAGAAAAGGCACACATTGTTCCATAAGAATTCACCAGAATTAAGCATATTAAGTGTTTGATTCTCTAAATCTTTTGGGGGAAGACCCGCAGACCCACTGCTTTATATGTCCTCCCCCCCCAATGTTCAAACAAAATCTATGCCCATGTGAGGCCGTGCGATTTTTCATAAATGGAAAGAAAAGTCAAAACAATCCTGTACATTTGCTGTAGTAATACACTGAGGCTGATATATGGAAAATGTTTATGTAATTAACCCATAAAGAAACAGGCTTGAAGAATAGAATACTTACCTGACTTTAATAATATTACACTGGACATTTTGATATCTTCTAACACACTTCACAAAAAGGAATGAATAACACTGGTATCCTCTAGATTAAAATATCTTCAGATATTGGGCCCTGCGGGCACTAAGGTTGTACAACGAGAAAGTAATTCTGCAGAAGCCAGTAGCAACACATAAGGCCGATAAGAGAAGAGACCATTATGACCTCAAAGCAAGTATAACAATTAACATGCTTTATCACAGTGAAAGTATCTACATGACTTTCAAAATGCAAGCTTCACAACCTTCAACATGTTCCTGATTGAAGTGCCATATAATTAGGAAGGATCAGTAACAAATATAGCGTAGTCCATCATTGGCAGTGAAATTACCGTAATCTGGTTACGTGCAATTAATGTCTGACAATGTAAAAGAAAGAGGGCACAAAAGCCGTGAATAGTGTTGGAGGAGAACACAAACATTCTAATTAAAATTATAACAGTGCCTCCATTGTTGTGGTGTGGGACTTTTCGTATAATTGACTTGGAAAGTGCATAAAAAGTTAAATATTTCTTTGATCACAGTCAACAAGAAATGCCTCCAATGTATTTAGTCCCTCATAAATCTGTGGCCATTGCACATTCAAAGGCTTGTCTTTATCGCATTTAAGAGATTCACCTTTAAAGTTTATGTAGCAGATTTACGGAAACGACTATCCCGGCTCACTGCTACGGTAATGACCTCACCAAGAGTGTGTAACACTCGTCGCTGTCAGACTTCTAAGGTGGATGGTGGTGCAGCAACACCAGTCTTTCAGCAGTCTCCAGGGTTGACTGCTGAAAGGATCAGCTCTTAGTCCTCTAAATCCACCTCCACATCCTGAACACGCACACACACACACACGCACACACACACAGTACAGCCCCATGTCATGTTTGTTTACTCTATAGGGGGGGCTCACATAAACACATAAGGCCTCATGTTGTATTACCTTGCTAGTAAGGATTAGCACTTCTGATATTTCACCAACTCTGCGTATGCATGTCTGCTGATGTTTTTCAAAGGGTATTTATTCAGCATTACAGAAAAACGGATCTCAATCCACATCAACAAGCCCACAACTGAACAAACATGCACAATTGCTCATGCTCCGCTAAGCTCTTGACACCAATGTGCCAGTGTGACAGGAGAGCACTGGGACCTCCCCTCCTGCCCCAGAGACGCAATGCATAAACAGCTTTAATTAGCAATTCACAGTGTAATCTTATTTAAATGACTCCTTAGCTCAAACTGAATGTTACCTCTTCTTTGTGCATGCGTGAGGCCATTGTCAGGAACCATGAAAGAGAATGCACTGTTGTTGTAGTGATACCGATAGGGCTGCTAATTAGATCAAAGGACAATGTATCAGAAGCTGGTCATTCACAGACCAACCAGCTCAAGGTGAAGTCTAAAGTGAAAATATGTTTTTGCTGGGCCACTTAAAAAAGATAATTAGAAATCCACCAGCTTCTCCTCGGCTCCCTCCTTCTGCAGCCCATTGGTCTGCCATTGCAAACTTTGATTGACAGGCAAGGTAGATTTGCTGGACTAATCAGGGAAAAGAGGCCCTTAATGGTCAGAAAACTTCAATTAAATCTCATATGAAGGGTTGATGGCAGGGGCTCAAACATTTACACAGAACATTGCATTTACTGATGTCTATGACATATCTAACACATTACACAGCTCTAAAATCCTACCTGTAGCTCCTTAAACGTGTGAGAAAATGACTCCAAACAGCATCTAATGGCATTTGTGTCGATTGCACGCTAACGTATTGCTAGCAACATGCTAGGACAATATGCTATTTTATAGTCCCTTCCTTTCCTCATTTATTCCTCACTACTCCGCCAAAGGAGACACATGAAACAGGAATGCTGCTTGTCAGTGCAGTATTCTATTTCCCATAAGGGGGTACAGTAGCAGTAGCTGGTCAATGCGGAAGATGAGGGGGTACAGTACCAGTAGCTGGTCAATGTGGAAGATGAGGGGGTACAGTAGATGGTCAATGTGGAAGATGAGGGGGTACAGTATCAGCAGCTGTTCAATGTGGAAGATGAGGGGGTACAGTACCAGTAGCTGGTCAATGTGGAAGATGATGGGGTACAGTATTCTCGCAGAGCCAGCCTTTACTTACATAAAGTCTGGGACACAGCGCTGGCTAACTGCATCAAGATCTTCCTGCTTGACAGGAGAGGTATTTTGATTGACATGCACTTCAACCAACTACGTAATTCAATGACAAAGTCAGACGTTAAACTTATCCAGAGGACTTTGTTGAGAAACTTACCAACACGACTCTGTCTTTTTTCAGGTATTGTTCTGTTAGATAAGTGCACTACGGTTAGTGCTTAAACTATGTAATGACTGAATTTAGTAAATAAAGCAGGCTCCTGCACTAGCGTCGCACCGGAATTACAGATGCAGACTTTGTGAGTGACGCTAACAGCCAATGAAAGTTTACTCAATTTCGGAAAGCGATGTCGAGCATGCAGGGCTCTATCACACGTTCAGCACAGAGTTGCTTATGTGACGTAGTGCTAATGGACAGAAGAGGCTGAGACCACACCAGTAGCAGGTCAATGAAGAAGCAAAGGCCACTGCAGTGCCATCAAAGTTTTACAGCGTCAAAGTCAAGACGTGTATGTTCTGGTGCAGCAAGAACACTATACTATATGTACAGGCAACATCGATCCACCGCATGGAGGTGATCAATATGCAAATGGTTTGCTCTCAATGCTTTTTTGGTGTTCAGGCTCCAATAGTCCAGTAGAATAAAGCTGGAGGTGAACAGCATGTAGCTCCCCCCAAGCATGTTTATTCGCATGGCTTTCCCTCTGTAGCCCACTGTTATTGTGTGAAAATGTGGGGATGCAGAGACCTGCTGTGCTGTGTCTCGCTGGAAGGCAACTTCCCCTCCTCCACACACACACACACACACACACAGGCACGCATTCATGGTGGGTTTTCTGCACTCAGAGAATCAAAGTGCAGGCCTATCGTTTAGGGGCATCAGATGCAAGACGCAGGCCCACCTCGGTGCGTTACGTGCCAGGGCGACACCGTGACAGGCAGAGCGGCAAGAGGAAGCCAACCTGTGGGAAGTCTAGCGTCTCCCATCCTCCGCTGCAGTGACTCAAGTGAAATAGGATGCAGAGTCGGGGAGGTGATGAGATAACATATAACATACTGGTGATGGAGCCACTTTTATGGCGCTGCAATCTGTGCTTGCTCGTTCCTCTCTCTCTCCCTCTCTCTCGCTCCATCTCTCTCTCTCTCTCTCCCTCCCTCCCTCTCTCTCTCCATCTCTACGCTGCTGCCTTTTTTGTATCTCTCACACGCTATCTCTTTTGCTAGCTGTTATCTCTCGCTCTTGAGCCCACTATCTCTCGCTCTCTCCCTCTCTCTCTCTCTCTCTCTCTCTGCACAGATGCATAGCTCGTGCTCCCATAACACTTTATATGGGGTCGTGCTCCTCCGCTGGGCTCGTGTGTCCGCACAGTGAAGCCAGGGATGTGTACGCAGCACACGGCGCTGCGGGCAGGCGTGCCGGGAGCAGCCAGCTTTGAAAACACCAAGCGGCGGCGGTTAGCAGCACGGATGCTGACTTTACAATACCCCCCACTCCCCCCACCCTTTAAATCCTCTTCATTTGTTCCCCATCGCCCTCATCATATCTCTCTGTGTTCTCGGGGCGTCAGCAGGCTTACCTTCAGGTCTCTGCAGGAGTAGTGGTCAGGCTGCCGCCGAAGCATCTCACAGCTGCTCCTCCGGCGGCGGTCACTCCTCCTCTGGCTTTTGTTCAGCGGTAGTCCTCCTGTCTCCTGCTGCCTTTCACGAGCTCTCCTCTGCCCACAGCTCTCTCTCTCTCTCTCTGTCAACACTGCCGTGAGAGAGCTTCTGAATACGACAGAGAGAGAGGGGGTGGGGGTGGGGGGGGATAGAGAGAGAGAGATAGAGAGATAGAGGGGAGAGAGAGAGCGCATGTGAATGTGTATCTATCTCACCACCCCCCCCCCCCCTTCCCCACCCCCTTCTCCAACACCCCACCACAATGCAACGCACGCACACGCACGCTTCTCTCACTTCAACATAGAGCCTGGACCTCTCGCCTCAATGTAATTGTCCCTCAAACGTGAGTGTGTGAGTGTGTGTGTGTATACGCACGGCTCTCTGTGGGTGAATGAAGATTGGAATATGCGCGAAAGAGTAAAATATGGCGCGCGCGCGAGAGCGAGAGGGGGATGAGAGAGAGAGAGAGAGAGAGAGAGAGAGAGAGAGAGAGAGAGAGAGAGTGAGAGAGAGATGATGGTGAAGTGGAGCACGTAGTAGTCAATTGCTCTAAATCTGTAGTTGAAGAAAAGGCCCTCAGGGTTTTAAAATAGATATAGAGTTTAGGCAGGGGAAAAACACAGAGATAGACCAAGTGACAAAGAGAGCTGAACAGAGAGCAATTTGCAGATATACAGTACAGGAAGCACAATATACAATTAGAGGAGGCAGGTACTACTGTACAATGGAAGCAGTTAACTGGAAGTGAAGGTTCAATTGTAAATGTATGACCAACAAAATACTGGAGAGATGTTTGTTACTTGCACAGTACCTATTCAAGTCTTTTGGTATTAGTGGAGAGAAATATTTATTTATTTCATAAAACAAATAATATCTGCAATAATGTAAATCCGCATTATTGGATAACAATTTCAGTGATATCTCTTGCCTCAGTTTGACTGGAGAGCTTGAATTGCTGTGTTTCAGGTTGGTAAACCTAGTGTGTGCCAATCAACGTCATACTGTTAGCTACTGGCGTGGTTAAGGTCGTGGTTAAGGCGACTTGAAAACAACTCGAAAACAACAACTGCAATATAGAATCAGTTGTATTAGAATTCAGGCTATGAGAAGAGCAAAAACTCATGATTGAAAATATGTTTATATTCTTCTCCCGCCTTTTTTCTGCAAGAGTGGATAGCAACTGGATATACAGGGCCAATAACCTGCCAAGTATTTTTTTGAAAGTGCCTGCCCTTTTAAAACAGTTTCAATGGATGGCTTCCCAGATGGATGTGTCTAACAGACCATACATCTGGCTTGTCAGGTTAGGATACCTCTTCGACACATGTCACACATCCTAACTTGTTAGTAGCGGTGGGCAGCCAAGATTCGATGCCCTGTGAGCAACTAATACCAGTGTGTTGTTCAAGGGCAACACTAGCACGGCCGTCACTACTATATGTATGTAGGCTCGTTCTGTCAATATCTTTGGGGTTCCATTCTCTGACTGAGATTGAGGTGGCTGGGGAGCGGGTCTGGGG
>JAODTR010005950.1:0-11069 GCA_025399935.1 Amblyopsis rosae
AGGCAAACACATGGAGCAGGGGAGACAACAAGGACATCCACAGGTTGGGAGGGGAAGTGCAGGCAGAGAGACACAGGGACAGCCCAGGAGACAGTCATGACACAATGATACTCATCCATTAGTTTTTAGTGCATGCACCTTGTGCGAGATGCCCTTTCCCAGACTGCCTAAGGCGATAGCACACAATGCTAATCCCATGTACACATCCAGTCTCTCAGCTGCCTGCACAGATGTGGAGGAACGTTTTAGCCCCTGCAGTGTGCCGTAGGGCACAAGCACTTGTCTGTCTGTTACTGCTAACAGACAGCAGCATACCGGCAAAGTTTCAACACACTATCCCTCTTAGCTTTCACCATCTGTTTAGGACCCTTTATATGGTCTCTTTGCGTGGCGCTGTTCAATTTGCCGAAATAAGAAGTGGTTTAAGGAAAGGGAAATTGACTTTTGACTGTCATTATACAGTAGTAACGCATGCACACATGCACAAATGTATATCAGTGTCCACAGATTGAGGAGCACACTACCGTCTCAGAATCAAATCATCTACTTAACGTATAGCCTTATCTTGATTGGCACATGGCCATGGAATGGATAGGGAATATAGACAGTGAAACATGCAAATACTGAAGACAGATGCCGTTCCACTGATTGAAAAGAGAGTGTGGGGATCCTTATTGCCGGACTGCGACTCCATGACAGGCAATCACATTTTATGTGACAAATGAATTCAAGGAAACTGCTAGACACTCATAGCTCTATTCCTTAGGTGGATTGAAATCATATCAAATCAAATGCACATCAATGAACTGTTGCTTGATTCTTAAAACATAGTCTGAGACACAACCCGCCTCAACGTTTGACAGAGGATATAAAAATGAGAGGTAAAAGTTAGGAATAAAGCTAAACGTGTCTCCGTCCTGTATCATTCTAGTACTTTCTTTCTTATTGCACACGGATGCCACAGGTGATCTCTCTAATTAACAAGCACAATTAAATGAAACCTGTTTTCTCTGTAAGGCGTGGCCTGTCACATCTATCCTGAGCTGAGGCCTATACATCAACAATGGGGTGGGGGATAGCAGGAGGAGTCTACCTCCACCTCCTGGACATCAGCCAGCGATCTCACCACTGGTGTGTATGTGGATGCAGAGAGACAGATCGATGCGTGTTGTAAACGATATAGGCCATGATGTGGGTTCACAAAAATATGATATCGATCTTCTGGCCGGCGCCTGTTGGTCAAATAAAACCCTACAGGATCCCCCAGTCCCCCTCCTCACCCCACATACACACACACACACACACCCCACCCCCCGCCAGCATTGAGTAGACTCAGTTAATCCTGGTTATTAGCTCTGCTCTGGCAGGTGGAGATACCTTCAGCATGTGTGTGTGTGTGTGTGTGTGTGTGTTGTGCTGCTCCACAATGTCTGCCTGCCCCCTTGCACCCCTGACCTGGCTCTCGGTGAGACAGTTCCTCGTTAGAGAAAGCCATACAGCCCCCCTGCTGGATGCAACCCTGACTATCCAGCCATCATTAGTGAGTGACAGCAATGTGTAAGGCTGCCATGCCATATGGTTGTAGGGTTCATTTTACAGCGGCATTCTTGAACTCCAGGACACAATCACAGGGTTCGCATCCACATGGTGTTTCACAGATCTTAGACCACTCAACTCAGGGCAATTTTGTTCCTCTATGAATGGTTAGCAAGAGGTCTACCTGGGCTCTGTAGGGTGAAAGCAAAGGTCACCGACCACTGAGCCGAATCTTATTTTCACGTGTGTGTCGATTGGTGTTAATATATATACGATGGCGTTTTGACAGGTTGGGGAGATGCAGAGTCTTTGGGTGGACCAGTGTCACAAGTCAACCTGTAAGACCTGGAACAACTCTTTGCTTTGCTCTACTTTGACCATGAGCGTAACTTATACAGGTGATGGTAACTTTTGCTGTGAGCTAGATAAATGACGTTTGGATAAACGTCTGACTTGTGTTTACGAATATCAGCAGTTGATAACTCAAACCTTTCTGTTGCCGTAAAAAAAAAAACACAACAAACAAACAAATACACTCTAATGTCCGGTGCCTATTAATAACCCAGGCCCTTACCGCAGCCCGAGAACCTTCCTGAAACCGTAGTCAGGCAAGGCTATGTTGTCCACGGGGTTCCTCAAAAACATTTCATTAGCATACATCTCAGAGAGGTACATTTGAAATCACAGTTGTCTCAGCAGACCACATTGCTATTTCCCCTTTCCCCTCCCTTCCCCTGAGTCTAAGGCCTCAGCCAACTGAGATCTGGCTGTTCTGTCCATCCTTCCCTTCTCTCTCTCTCTCTCTCTCTCTCTCTCTCTCTCTCTCTCTCTCTCTCTTTCTATCTTGCTGCCATAGCATTCCTGCTCCATTCAAAGGGAATGTGTAACTGAATTTGAAATTGCATGCTCTTCTTTCAAGGACCACAGCTAATGAGACACTTTGCCTTGAAATCCAGGCAAAATGGAGATAAACCCTGATGGGCATGGCCAGGAGATGATGGGAGCCCCTGTAAGCCAGGTGTACGCCAGTAGGATCATCTGCTACTGAGAGGGGAAAGGTGATTTCTATAGGCGGGGGAAATTAGGGTGTACGTCTTTATATGTCTTTATATGGTGAGGATCTTTACTGGGGCACACCGGGTTGCTATTGTGAATCTAAGAGCTGACCTGAAACAGAATGTCAGTGTGCACTGAATCTTGTGTGGACAAGAAAGGATATCTTGTAGCAGACAGGCCTCCCCTGTTGCATACATGCATTAGGGCTAATATTGAAGAGAAGCCATATAGCATGTGACAATTAGATTGAGCTGGAGGAGGTCGACGGGAGAAGGCAAGAAGGCTGGAGAGGGGAGAGATGTAGGAGAGCCAATGAGAAGGTATGGGGGTCAGGCCCATAGAAACAGGTACACTTGACAGTTTGCAGTCCAGGGATCATCCGAGAGATGCTGCGCGTCTGCCATGATGAAAGGAACCGAAAGCTTTGCATCCCAGGGGGTTCTCCCTTTAATCAGGGGCCCCGAGGAGAGAGCCATGCCGCCTATAGGCCGGTGGCCACTGCTAGCCACTGTCATGCTAATGAAAGAGTCTCAGGGTGTGAATGGCGGAGCTAGCTTGTTACCAAAGTGCTAATTAATGCATGCGCCAGGGGTGTGCACGTGTGTGAGGACTTTGTGCATTTTAATGAGGTACCCATGCTCTACCGTGTGTGTGTGTGTGTGTGTGTGTGTGTGTGTGAGAGTGCTGGGTTGGCAGGGATTTGAGATGCATGTCTGGGTTTGACAAAAGGGTGTATGTATTAACCTTACTTTTGTTATGATTAATTTTTGGTGGGTTTTCCCTATAATTTAGCAACCTGGGTTACACGTTGATGTAGCATGCAGAAAACATGTATCTACTAATAGCACATTACTGACGCTCTAAATAATAATACATTTATAAAGTGTTCTTCAAAACACACAAGGACACACTACTTACTCTGTAAAGGGACACAAACAAAAACCCTGAAAATGGCAATAACAGACGCAACAAATGCAGCAAATGGCTAAAAGAAATGTTACATTCTAGGCAAAATAATCAGGCAGTATACAGAGCTGAATACTCTCGTGTACATTGATGAAGCATTTTGCTGCTGAATGATATGGATCTTCTTATTTTCTCTAAAGCGACCGCCGTACACTTTCGGTGTGGAAATTGTGTGTCTCCTGGAAATGAAGCCATAATCATGCATTCCCTAATTGGTATTGGAAGCCCCAAGTCACCATCTCAGTGGGTGCTGTCACGTCTGAGAAATAGTAGTCAGGGTCTCTTCCCAGACAACCCTTTGCTGCCTTCACGTTCCCACAGACTAAATGGGCGGGGGACTGGACATGGCCCCAGGCACAGCATATGGCCGTAGGCTGCAGCTTTGTCTGAGCAGTTTGTGTTCGTCAGGGGGAAGAAAAATAGAAACGCATTGTTGCACGTGTCACCCAGACAAGACGGGGGCATGTGTCAGCGTCAAAGGGAGCGGCACAGAGGGCTTCGACCCTCTGAAATGCTGGTGTCTTCTCCCACAGACCACCATGGTATGGAGCTCTGTATCAGTCCCAATAGTGCAGACATGGAATAGTCCGGAATCATTTTGTTGTCTGTAACACAGGAGAAAATAATTCCCGAATGGGATGAACTGACACAAAGCTGAATATTATATCCATAATGAGGCTTGAGTTAAATTAGGTTAAATGCTCTGTTACAGCCTGGGAGAGGCATACCAATATGCCTGATATTGCAGTCTTTGGGAAAAAAAGTCAATTATTTCCCGAACCCTACTACATCAAGATGAATCTCTGAGGGGGCGACCCAGTAGACAGATGTGATGCACAAATGAATCGTGCTCTACTTGTTTTTTTCTCCCCTAGTCAGTGTACATGCAATATTATAGAGAGCCAATAGATACCGTTGGAATAGCTGAATTGTGTAGCTTTTGTGTTTTGTCTGATGTCATCAAAAACTGCATCAAATAGGAAACAGCCTACTACTGCAGTGAGTTTTTAAACAAACAAACTTATTTTCAGTTGTAAATTGAAGCATTATATTTGTGTTCAGTTCATATTGATTACATGTGAAGAGGTCAATAGCCAAATGTGACGTACTGATCCAGTGGACACAGGTTAGCATCTATTTTCATGGGTGATAGAGACAAATCAGAATATTGTGCTCGACCACTGTAACCCCCCCACCCCCCATATCCTACCCAACCCCCAACCATGTTCACTCTGTAAAGTGCTATTATAAAAATGTCAAGCGGTCCCTTTCTCCCGTCCTGCCCGTCAAAATCATGTGCCATTATGCAAATTGCTTTGTGAACACACACTTTCAAAGATTTACAAAGAGTATAGGTTGTGGTGAATTCAGAGTTATTGCACTAATCTGGAATTCATATAAATGTGTATTCATGGGGTTTGAATAATGTATATATTTTTATCATATGATACAATATATTCACATTATGATTATTCTATAAAATGTCAATTTTTTTATAGAAATAAAAAAAATGTTTTTGTCTTAATGAATTCCTATTCATTGATTTATATTTATAAAAGAAACATCTTTGAATATTATCAGACATTTTAACTACAACAATTATTGACTCACAATGCAGTTAAAATGCACATACAGTATATATACAGCATATATTATCATCCAATGAAATGTTCTCATGCCATGAGCATTGTTCCACCCTTACATAATCATAACCTCCATAAACTGGGCTCAAATTGATTTTCTGCGGGTCAGAAGTGTATACGTGGTTTTATCTTTTTACTATTTTTAACTCTACCTCTTTTTACCATTCTTAAATGTCTGTTTGGAATTGCAATGCCTGAAGTGGTTTTGAGGTACTGCGGGAATGGATATAGAGAGAGTATGAGAAAATATGAGAGGAACATAAGAGGTGGAAATAAGTATTTTTCCTTGTAAGGCAGAAGTGTACATGAAGTGGAGGTCAACCCCATAATGTGCCCATTTGGAAGGAGGATCATTAAAGCCATTTGCCATGACTTTCACTACATCTCTTTCTAAGTAATGACACAGAGGTCCCATTTCAAGAGCACGAGCAAAGTGGGGTGTGTAGCCATGCCCGGCACCCATGCCCGGCACCCATACAATACAGTATGGAACATGTGAGAACTTAACTTCTCCATTCTGTCATGCATAGGCATATCCATTAGCCAGACTTAAGCCAGAGAGAGAGAGAGAGAGAGAGAGAGAGAGAGAGAGAGAGAGAGAGAGAGAGAGAGAGAGCGGTTGTGTCAGGGAGGCAGATTGAGAGAGACAGAAAAGGAGAAAGCAAAACAGCACCCGGCTCCTCCATTTTGACATTCCTGAACCAGAATATTGTTACCGTGTTTGTTTTTCAGAGTCATGGATGTGACTTGAGTGACAATGAATCTGACGTATGCTGACATGCGGAGCTGCTTTACATTTCTCCCTAATTGCCCGAGCTCGGCACACATGTAGAGCGTGCTTTTACAACGCCTGTTTTTAGGTCAAATCACAGGGTGCCGTGTTTTGGCACACAATGAAGAAGGAGCAGAAGAAAAAAAGATAGGCATCGAAGGAAGAGTGAAGAAAATGAAAAGTGCTCCAAGAGATGGCACTATATTATTTCAGATGGAGGAGTCTGGAGGACAGAGAGGTGACGGGCTTGTTTGTACAACTCTCTGGCATAATAATGTCCCACAGTAAATCTACAACCAGTTAAAGCTTTGCAGCTCAAATGCAGCCAGGTGTGTCAGTCTGACATCATCTGAATTCTGCCAACCACAGATGTCAGTCATGCAAGGCAGAGCAGGTTCGCCCAAACATACCGTAGAAACAATAGGATGAAAAGGCAGGGAATATGGGCCGTAGTACAGTGGCAGTCGTGGCGTCAGCTTCGATTCATGTTGCTCTGAAAAGCCCTGAGATTGGAGGAAATGCTGGCGAGGAAAAGGAGAGAAAGCGTCTACGCTTGCTGATGCTATTTTAATTAAATAGTTGCTAGGTTACGTGGTACAAGACGACGGGGTGGGTGGTGTGGCACGGGCGCTTGTCGAAGGGAACAGTGTGTGTGTGTGTGTGTGTGCGTGTGTGTGTGTGTGTGTGTGTGTGTGTGTGAGGGTAGCATGTCTGTGAACAATGAATGTGCATCTCTTGCCTCACACAGTCTATAATAAGGATTTAAAAAGTAAAAACATAAAACCTATATCGATATGAAATATATAGTGGGTGACTTTGCTTTATCTCCCACTTGTCTCTCTTTACAATATTACCACCCCAACCCCTCTCTCCCCAGTTTCTCCCACAGATCAGAGCTGGGGGAAGGGGGAGGGGATTGTGGAGGCAGGAAGAGTAGGACTTCCTTTCATCTCGGTGACAGTGCCTTTTGCCTCCACCGATGACTTTATCGAGGACCAGAGACCCCCGTTGCACCCTGGAGTGCCAGACGACTCACAGAATGCCATGGGCCTCATGCCCTGGCAACCGCTTCATGCTCTTGCTTCAGACGAGCCCCCGCGCCTCCGCTAACAGCCTCCAGCCTGCCCCTGTCCAGGGCTCTGACCACAAATAAGCCCAGACAGACTCCTGATGGATGGGGTCTGCAGACAGCGGAGGGGCCCTTGAAGTCGGACGTAAATCTGACAGGCCCTACTGGGTGAGGCCGAGCATAATCTTTCTCAGTGACTTTTTTTTTTGTCCCCCTGACCTCCCCACCCTCCCGACGCCCTTTCTTTCATTACACTACCTCCCTTCACGTTTCCACATTCTGTTCTGAGTCCCTCCGTTGCTGGTTTCCATGCCAGCGGAGATAATGCCATCGTTTACAGCTGGGCATTGTACAAGAGGAATGACAGTTGGTTTTCTTACTTAATATGCATTCACTGCTACCAGTCAGATAATCACCTTTCGGCAGCAAGAATGAAAGAAACACCGTCTAACGGAATTGGGTGTTTCTATGTTATATCCATTGCTCAATGTGATAAAAGTGATATATCATTATTTGGCTTTCACTGGAAACAAAATTTAAACCACAGTACTATTTTATGACAATTCTGTCATTCATATTATTGAGTGAAATGTTTCAGTGGGGGTGTTTGCTTTCTCAGTCTTTCTTTTCCATAGGTGTGGAGTCTCTCTTATGTGCGTTGGTCTCAGCATACTGTATGTAACTGAGCACACACACACACACACACACACACACACACACATAATTTCAAAAACACTTTTACAAAAACATTCTCACACTTGCTGCTTATACAGTATAAATATGTATTCTGTCTTCTTGTCACAAACAGCTATTTTTCTTTCCCATTCACACTGCCTGCCTTTGCAGAGGTGAAAACCAATGTCCATGGGCCATTTCCCTCTGGGACTGTTTGTCTTTAATGGCCTACTGCTCCCCTCTGCAGTCACCCAGCACTGCAACAGGTCACAATGAAGGGTCAAGGGTCGTTTGAATCACAAGCATGTCAATATGGAACCTCCTCACTGGAAAAAAGGATCAGACAGCAAATTAACTCTGTCAGCAAGTTTGCCTTTGCATGATTTTCCTTTGATTGATAGGGTTTTAGAATATCTATTGATGTATCGCGTGATGAAAATGCTTATTATGGTTTGACTTAGTATTTGTTTATCTCATTTTATATTTTCAAGTTAAAGTATATTACAGACAGTGAAATATTTTATATCACTTTATAACACTAATTTATATCAATACAATGAAATGAAATGAAAATATAAAAGGCAATATTTCTGCAAAGACGTACTATGAGAATATTATTGTAATGCAAAGTGCAATAAACTCAAGAGGCTTTTAAGTGCATGTTTTTATAATTTTGTCAAAGGTTATGAATACACCACGTTCATTTAAAATCAACAGATACTGTATATCCTGGCCAATTTAAGATTAAGATTAATATCAACCTCAATAAATACACTTTTTTATATGTCATGTCGTTCCGATTGTATTGTCTTCATGCCAGCCATGTTGCATTTCCTGCAGTACAGTTACATAGTCATAATTAGGAACAAAGCAATGTGAGGAGGAGGAAGAGGAGGGCTATGAGCGCTAAAGAGCTCTGTGAATGTGATGTGCATGATCAGCTTAATGAAATCTAAAGCTGAATTAAGTCTATTGGATCTGAGACACGCACAACAGCAGGTGCCCTACGCGAGAGCTTTAACTGTGGCGAATGTGTGTGAAAGACGCTGCCAGCGCGAGGAGTTACAGTGTGGCTGTACTAAAGCCACATTTCACTAGACCGCCGGCTGAGCACAAATGGCAAAGTACATTTGATGGATGCTACAAATCTTTTGTCCTAAGTTGAGTGCCACACACACACACAGACACACCTTAACAGCAATTCAAAGGTGAAAGGAAATGTAAGAGACCATGAGGACGTCTCACAATCATACTAATAAACTGTCAATCAGTGTTCTCTCCGTACACTACGCTAATATCACACGATGTAGCATTTCATATCAAAGATCTCCTCCATGCTTGTCCCTCACAATCTAAGGCCTACCTCCCCCCCCACCACCATTATCACCATCATCATTGAGACATGAAAGGAGTAGGAAGTGCTGCACCATTGGTGATGAGAAACCTTGATCTTGAAATGAAAAATATAGATTTGCATTCACCACCTAGCTCTGCTGGATGTAGGGACACATTATTGAGCTGCTTTTTGATTGGATGGCACATAAAAAAAAGACCTGACACTCACACACTATTTATGCTCAAAGCAAGCTGTACTCCACCTCCCTTTTTCCTACATTGTTGCATTCTCCTTTATCGACACTAGGGGGCAGTCAACCCTGTTGGTTCCTGTTGCTGAACAGGTTATTATATAGTTATATGATTATAAGACATTGTGATCAATGAAAATACGGGACTGTGAGTATTTAAACGACATTAATTTGTATGGTTTGACTATTGACAGATCAATTACATCTCTTCTTCAGATATATTTTTCCGTTTGGCTTTATAGTCGAATAAATTCTAAAAGCACATGCTCTGCTGATAACTCATGAATTGTATAAATGATCGCTAAACGTCTGAAGAAAGCCAGACGTTTGTCCCACCTCGATCCTATGCAAGGATATAATTCACTGACAAACACATAGCTGATTGTGCTATTCTAGCTGGACATTTGAAAACATCAGTAATGAGTAGGTGTTTGAGAGGTTGGTCATCAAATAACACTTGACCCTGCAAGTATCAACACCTGACGAGGGAAAACGAAGAATAACCAGTTGTTGCTATCAGATAAAATGGCGTGGACATTAGTAATTCAAAAAAGACAAACATGATATAAGTGTCGTCAGTCAGAAGTGCAAACTTCATTTCAAATAACTAAATTAATATATGTGTGCGCAAACACACACACACACAGACACGCACACGCACACACACGCACACACACACCTACACACACAACTTGCTGGCAGCTACTGTATTGTGGGACTGGTGCTGTATGGAAGTGGTGGCTATCAGGAGACTGCTAATTAAAGGCCTGCAAGAAAATAGCATGGTATCCCCAAAGGAACAATGTTCAATCTCAGTATGAATTAATGTAGGCCAGTAGTGATTACCACAAGGGCAGTCAGCCATTTCATATTTCTACCGCAAGCTAGTGGACCTTACACTTTATTTACAACTAGATGTAAATTTTACTCTTATGCTATCTTTCTCATTTTTCTACACCGCACATTAAGTCATAATGTACATGTACACCACACCACACCCATACCACATGTACATGCAGAGACCATATTGTTTAAGCAGGGGTCACAATTAAATCAATGTTTAGTTCATCACATGTTACATAGTGTATTGTGACGGCTGTGATGTCAGGGGTTTCACACTTTTTCAGCAAAGACTTAAAACCATATACCTGTAAAGGCTAGTGTAACACATCATAAAAAAACATGAATTAACAGTGATGGAATAGAACTGTAAAATGTATGAGCATTTTAAATTTAAACAATTGCAGATAATTCATTAACGTAAATAAATGTATCCTACTATAAGTTAACATAACAATACAATATACAATAAAAACATTTTTAAAACTACACACACACGCACGCACACACACAAACACACCCACGCACACACGCGCGCACACACACACACGCGCGCACACACACGGTGGGAAGTGTGAATTAACCAGGTTCAGCTCCACATATTGTTTATCTTACTGTCCAGTTTCCTATCTGAATATCAGACACAGACAATACTAAAAGACTCACTCCACTTTATCAAATTCATCACAACATAGCAAACCTACTTCAATTTCAATTAATATATTTACTGTAGCACAGAACATGTATACATATAAACTGCTTTACTGTAGATGATAAATGCTTTATAAAATTAATTCAACCAAAGCAGAAAAAAGTTGTGTCTAATCAATGAAAAACGTGTTCGAGACAAATCAGTTGCAAATTGATTTTCATATATATATATAGTATATAGTATATATATACTATATATATAATATATATATATA
>JAODTR010005951.1:0-11069 GCA_025399935.1 Amblyopsis rosae
CCCTGTTCTGTGTGTGTGTGTGTGTGTGTGTGTGTGTGTGTGTGTGTGTGTGTGTGTGTGTGTGTGTGTGTGTTTGTGTATGTGTGTGAGGTTACATTTGGGGTCCACCTGACACCTGGCAACTGGGAAAAACTAGCACTGTGTTGGGGAGGGCAATGCAGAATGGGAAGATAGGACGTGTGTGTGTTTGTGTGTGTGTGTGTGTGTGTGTGTGTGTGTGTGTGTGTGTGTGTGTGTGTGCGTGCCATATCATAACACTGAGATCTAGGTTTCTACAGTAGCTGGTTGCCTCTCGCCACTGATTCCCTAAGACTTATAGTATTTGTACTGTAGCAAAGGATGTGTGTGCTGAACAAACACAGAATAAAGAAACATCTTAAAACGTGTCTCATCTCTTTAGCAATAAAGTCTGTACTTAAATTGTGAATTGTAATTTGTTATCAATGTCTGTCACATTAGATTGTTTTAAACCTTTTGGTTTCTTTATATTTAATTGTACAGAACTAACAAATAAAAGTGATTTGATCGGATAGAGATTATTAAGGCAGGCTGCAATTCAGGCACTGTCAAGATTCTTTGAGAAACAGGGTGAATGTCACAGGTAAGATGTAAAGTATTTGATATAAAACACGTTTTGTGCAGGGTATTTCCGTGTTATTTACAGTACGTGCAGTGTTTTGCCTCCAGTCCCATAAAAGATCCCTGTTGAGAGGTACTATAGCCTTGTAAACCCAACCGCGAGCTCCACTATATGCTCCGCATGAGGTGTCAGCCACAAAACTCTCAATTCAAAGCCGGTCAACACTGGGTCAGAAAACCACTGGCCAATCGGCTTCCAGGTGATTAGTTCAGTTGATACCAACAGCAAAGTACCTGTCTTTGGATTGGCTGAAAGACTTGACACCTAGTGGCACTTATCTATACAAAGCAACTCTGAATTAAGAGATTCCAGAGCGATGTGTACATTTTAAATATGAATATGAGGTATAAATATGACTCTCAGGTACACAACCACACACACATACACACAAACGCTCTTAAAATATACACACAGGAACCCTACTGCATTTCTGCGGTTAATTAAAAGGCACTGGCTGTGTTTGTACCTGCATGTATCCGTCAGGCGTAGGGTACACTGTGATGTTTCCCTGGGTAGGCTGCAGGGCCACTGTGTAGTGGTCCACACACCCTTCAGACTTCTCCCAGCGCAGAGAGAAGGCACGCTGTGTCACGCTCACCAAAGACAGCCCCCGGACATGACTCAGCACTCGTGAAGCAAGCGAGAGGGAAACCATTTGGAATAATGTGGAGACAGATAAGAGAGGAGAAGAGATTCTACATCTTTAATGAACTGTGGTTCTCCAGACTCTTGAGATTCTTCTAGGGGAAACTCGAAAGGAATGAAAGATTTGTAAATACTATTAAAATCGGAATAATTTTTACGGCTGTTGTTATAATTGATGCTGGTATGTTCTAGCGTTTTGGGGGTGTGGCTACAACTCTGATAGGGATGTGCAGGGGTTTGGGGGGCTAAGCATCGCTTCATTTTGGGGGTCATGCACATGTTCTGCTGGCCCGGTACACGCTGTCACTCCTCCCTACCGGTGGTGATGGACAGCAAGGCAGCACTCCCTGCTACGGACCCTCTCACTCTCTCCACGCTGACGTTGTAGCTGCAGCCGTCCTGCAGACCCGGGATCACGGCCACGACCGCCTCCTTGGCTACGGCCAGCGTCCGCCAGGCCGTGCCGTTGCCTACGGTGACCCTGTGGAAGTCAAGGTGACCGGCGGCGTGGTCCCAGCCTACCGTGATGGAGGAGGAGTTCACGCTGAGCAGGTGAACGGCACAGATGCCCGCAGGTCCTGGATGAGACCAAGTGAAGCACAGTGGTGCCATTTAGGTCTGCTATGCTCACAACTCTGCTGACAAATGACTGAGACTTGAATGTTAAAGCCCTGTTAAGCAGAATACTTAACACATTCCAGTACTCCTATTTTGTATTATGCTATATCAGATGGGATCAGTGAGGACTGATAACAGCCTATCAACCAGACCTATCAGCAGCGGCCATCTTGGCTATTTCAAGTTTTCTACTCTTAGCAATTTGGCCGGAAGCAAAACGCCTTCTACTGTTTCAGCAGTGGCCTAATTAGATGTAATACATTTTGAGCCCCTAATGTCCCAAAAGGTGATATTTTTCATATTGTGCTTACAAGATGAAAAATATCACCTTTCGAGACTCCAGAAAACACCTGTGTGGTTTCATTGTCACTTTAAGTCAAATCATAATGACGTATGCGCCCACAGTGTTTTTGCTATACTATTTTGCTAAAGCTTAATCTCACACAGCCCTCATCATGGTCAGACGTACTGTATACTTGTGTCTCTATGATATGTTGCGAGACTATGGACCACTGTACAGTACGGCACTACAGTATACGTGGTGCAATAAGTGTGCTTGTGTGTGAACGGGTCTTACGTGTGCTGAACTCTCTTTGAACTGCGTGACTGGTGTCTGAACCCAGCAAGGTTTGGATGCTCAAGCCATAGTCTGATCCAGGAGTCAAATCGCTGATCTCATAACTGGTACCCAGGACAGTCACCTCACGCCAGGACCTCCTGTCCACTGAGAGCAGGCCAAACGCCAACTAAAAATGGCATGCACAGTACATTCAGATGAGAACCTACTTGGTAGAGACATAGTCGGTGCGTCCCACAACCAATAATTTTTATTGAAAGTTTCATAAACAACAATACGGTAATGTATCCTTTCCTGACTTTTTCCTTGTTTGTTTGCCTGTCCCTAAACAATAGCTATCATGACATGGTATCCCATATCATGGGATTATTGTATTAGGTGTCATATTATCATCTTTACGCTAAGGATTTAGACTAGCATTACGTTTTAAGGACTCAAATAGTTAACACTAAGCATTGCTCATGTTTTTTAACTGTAACTCAGACGGACCATCCTGTCCCGGACAGTGACGGGGACACAGTACACACACTTATGTAACTAGAGTAGAGACTCGCTGTTGTCCTTCTGTAAGAGACTCACAACAAACGTTGTTTGGATTTGCAGGCATGTGGACACACCGTGCTTGGTCATTCCTCCTGGCTATGGCTGAGGAGGCCATACATATTTAAGGAGGGCCGGTAACCGAAGCTGTGCTGGGCTGATTACAATTGCTAGGCAACAGGTGAGTGCACTCATTTGGCATACACAGGTGTGTAGAGATACATACAGTGCACTGCTTCCTCTGAGAAATGGCCCATGTTGAGTATAGAGGCAATGTTCTGTGACTGTAACGCCATGCAATAACACAAACAGTCAGATGCCTCGCACCTACCAAATACCCCTCCACCTGTCCAGCTGGGGGTCTCCAGCTGGCTAACGCCGAGGTCAGCACGTGCTCTGTTAGCAACACCTCCCGCGGCACCTCCGGGACTGGACACACAAAAACACAGATTAGCGCCCACGAGGCCAGTGTGCACTGTAGAAGGCCCAGAGCATGCAACACCTCTCTCCATGCCAGCCAGTTAGTGTGCACTGTTCTATTGTATTGTTCTATTGCATTACAAATACGATTATAAACACCAGTTACAGTATGGCTGAAAACTGTTTAAAGGGAAGGTCTCAAAGTTGAGAGAATGGCTAATAACGTTACGTAACATTTAACCAACAGCCAACACTTGTTCAGTAATGAGTCCACTGACCTATAAAAATAATGATTCACTATGTACTGTACAGTATACTCTGTAGCGGCATTAGATTATGTGCACTTTGAACCAGCAGGGGGAGACCATGAGTGTCATCTAATATGATCTTTTCTAAACAAAATATGAATGTATTTGTTATTGAACACCACATTGCCACACACATACAGCTGTAGGCATATATTAACACTGGATGAGTAAGCTACTATATAACTCACGGGTATTAAGCATTACAGCAGCTGGTTCACTCCTCCGCTCACCACTGGTACTGATCACTTCAATGGTGTATTTGCTTCCAGGAACAAGGCCTTTAAAAGTGTAACATCTGTGTCACACACACACAAACACACACACACACACACACACACACACACACACACACACACACACACACACACGCAGCAACACTATTTCCTTTGAGTATACCAATAACAATATTATAATACTATTTTCTTAATTTTTGTTTTTCGCTAATTAAAACCCTAGAGATGCAAATACTGAAAAATTCTTGTTTGGTGTAACATCGGTTAAAAAGGAATCATGAATCCAACCTGGACTCTTGTGGAGACAGACTCAGATGTTGGTTTGAGGTTTGGCTTTTGATTGAAAGGAGGAGCCTAGAGATGACTCCTCTTGCCTTTGTCCAGCTGATGGCAATAGATGTTGTTGTTTTATTGATGACAGACACTTCCACTGGACTGGGAGCTGGCAAATTAAACACACACCCACACACATTAAAATGAGAATAGTGGAGGGGTGTGTGTGTGTGCGTGTGTGTTTGTGTGTGTGTGTGGGGGGGGGGGGATTGTGTGCTTGTGTGTACATCATTCACTGTGTCTACTGTGAGATAAATGAAAGCTGACACTGTAATGATAAGATGGGCAGACCCTCCTAAAGGTAGACCTTCTTATGACCTGTCCAGGGATGAACTACCCATCCACCCACATGACTGAGTTAACAGTTTGAGGTAAACGTACATTGATACGTCGAGTGGCCTTAAGAGCCGTCTCGAGAACTGACCTGCGGTGATGTTGAGAGTAACAAGGGGGCTATCAGTAT
This sequence comes from Amblyopsis rosae, assembly GCA_025399935.1. Classification (NCBI taxonomy): domain Eukaryota; kingdom Metazoa; phylum Chordata; class Actinopteri; order Percopsiformes; family Amblyopsidae; genus Amblyopsis; species Amblyopsis rosae. The sequence continues at coordinate 4,778 of JAODTR010005951.1, forward strand.
AGGACTCCTTCTCTGTGCGTATAATGAAATTATAGAGTCGTCCTGGAGTCAGACCAGAAAACACTGCCCTCTGGTCAGACACCTTGAGCACCTGTAACACACAAAGTTCAACAAATTAATAATATATTATTGATGCCCTTTACGCTTCCCTTTTACATATTTTGGTTACGCAGTACTGTATGTGGAAAGGATATTGTGTTATGATTTGGTCCAAACAGATCTGTTCTCCTTTTTAAAATGCATGCCTTACTCTGGGCAATGCATCTCCTTATCTTCCTTATCTTCCTTATCTGTTGATAAGAAACAGATCTCATCTGCTGATGGTGTGATAGTATTAACCCTTCCTATCTGTTGAATTATGTGAATTCCTTTGTTTATTCCAACAATAACTATTGCATTATGCACAATAGAGAAGAACTATAGAACTAAAGACTTGTGGACATGATGTGAAGATACAGTCTATTGTAGAAATTCTTCTGCAACTCACAAATGAAACTTGTCAACATATTTGAATTACATTTTAATTGAATTGACTCTCCCAAATGTATTTCTCATTACATGAACATTCAGGCCACTGCTGCTATGTGTGTTAAAAACCACAATACGCTAAGGTTACCCTTAGTGAATAGTCACAATCTAGGCAGAAGACTTCGTAGCTGTGCTCCTGTCCTGGTGCTGCGTCCCAAAGCAACTCTATGGTCGAGTCAGTCACCACACCCTCCCTCACATTGGTGGGAGGAGCCAGGCCTGCAATTATAAACCAGATCACACATGGCAAGCACTGCAATGACTCTCACAGCAAACACTGACACTGCTAATTAGTCTCCTTTCAGCGGAATTAATATAGCAACATGCCTCTGTGCACGATTGATCTATTATAGAAATGGGAATGTTTTGTTTGTGCGCACGTACTATAAGTGTGTGTGTGTGCGTGCATGTGTGTGCACTGCAAAAACTATCTAACTCAGTGTGAAAATATTGTTTTTAGATTTTAAATTAAGTAAATGTGCACTTATTTAAAAAAAACTTATCAAATGAATTTTACTTACTGCACTGGCAGACACATTTGCTTGTTTTAAGCATAAGCAAGCTCATAACTAATATTTTTGCATTTATATTTGATATGGAATTTTTGCAGTGGTGTGTATATGTGCGCATGTGTGTGCGTGTGTGTGTGTGTGTGCATACAGTATAAGAGTCTGCACGTGTTGGCTCAATGGTGTAGGCTACCTATAGTCAACAAGCAACTCACTTGTTTTAATGGGCTGTGTGTAATAGGGCTGCCCTATCCGGTCTCTGCTGGTGCTGTACACCCTGAACTGGTACTGCGTTCCGGGGGTCAGACCACTGAGGTTCACCGTGTCAGGTCTAGAAGGAAAAGGGTGCCACGCACAAATGTCTCTGCATGCTCTATGGCATGTGCGGTCACAAGTTCCCTGACACTCACACACGTTCACCCCATCAGCCAGGCCTAACCGTGGCCGCTGGACGTGGAGAAGCACGGTGTTGGTGCTCACTGACAGAGGTGCTGTGAACTGTACGGGCATCGGCTCTGTAGACAGATATGCACAGGAACAAATAGGCAGGGCGTTAAAAGTGATTTTGAGCTTTCGTAAAAACTACTGACTGTACAGCTGTCATTAGCACAAAGACCACACAATAGCGTTCAAGATGAGGCTGTTTCATCACTTTTCTCCTCCAACCTTTACTGGCTACCAGTTGTTTCTAAACTTGCATATACACTGTATGCTACTTTAGACATTTAACAAGGAAATGCTACAAACTGACCAACAGACATGTAAGAAACATGCTTTCATAGAATCAATTAGAACCAAATGTCATATAAAAAGCTTAATTAAATGCAGCAGTCTAATACAATATTCATCATGTTAACTTGTTTTAAAGTTACAAGGACCTTTACATTTCCATTAGTGTGATTCTAAGACTTGTGTCTCCTACCTGTGGTGTGCACAATGCTGGTCTCCTGACTCCTGTCCTCACCACACTGAGAGACCAGGCCCACCTTGTAGGTCTGCCCTGGAGTTAGCTGATCCAGCACACACACAGACCCATTGGCCCAGAGTGCACTAGGACTGGAGTGGTTTATCCACTTTGCTATTGGACCGTTGTCATTGAGTGGCTGGAATGTGATATAATAGCCATCTGGAAGGTGATTTGTTGGATTGGTCCAGCAGGCTGTTAGGTTCCCAATTGTGCTTGACACCACCAAACCGCTAGGGGCCCTCAGCTCTGAAGGAATACACAAGTATAGGAAAGTACGGTGTCATTAAGTTACTGTAAAGTTCAAATTCCCAGGTGTGTGATCAGTTTTGTCTGAAGGCACTTGAAAGGGCTTGGCTAATTTCAAAATATGTTTAACATGTCATTTAGCTATAACTCCTCATTAAAAAAAACATAAATCGTCCAATTCTGTACACTTTCGGGATTCTAACCAAGACCTCTCTGACCAATCAGGTAGCCAATCAATTTATGGCAAGGGCAACACTAAAATGTTCATCTCAAAGAGAGAAAAACTCCTAAATAAATTTGAATTTATCAGTGGCATTAAATGGTCAGATATCAATAATTGTAGACGTTCTCAAAGATTATTTTTAGAGCTCTACTGAGAACATTTTGGATGCCTGCAAATGTATATTCAGCTTTCCATCCTTCAATTTGTATTTTTACAAAATGACTTTCATCATTCATGACTATACTTACTACATTGTGTATTTATTTATAATACTTTAGAGTAGCTTCCTCACCAGTGTTGGCCGTCAGAGGAGCCTGCCCACAGCTCACAATCCCATGCTGGGAAACTGTGTAAACTTCAATACGGTAGGTTGAGTACGACTCCAGCCCACTTATCACAGCTACATATCTTCGCCATCCAACCGTCCCTGAGGAGCTAGTGATCTTCTCCATCCCGGCTGTCCTCTTTTGTCCTGTAGACACGTCCGTATAAAGAACAACATACGTCCATCTGGTGACATCCTGGGCGTTGGGGAGAAACCAGTAAACAGTAATCTGACTGACTGTAGTGGCGCCAATAGTGGTGTTCTGTGGAGCAAGAGGTCCTGTGAGAATGAGAGGAGAAATATAAATATTTGTTGAAGTAACACGGAAGCCATAGTTTTGCCTTGTTTAAGTCTGGGAGGTTGGGACTCATCACTTGACCTACGTGACTTGGACATTTTACCAATTTCATTTATTGTAGCTGATTTTATTATTTTAAAATTATAATATTCCATTGAAAAGCGAATTAGGATTTCTACATTTTGACTTGAGACAATAATCTCTGGGCTGGACTCACTGATATATGCAGTGTGTGTTTGCCCCAGGCTCCAGGACATGCCCTGGCTGTAGGAGGCTTGCAGGGAGAAGGCATAGACCCTCCCCGGGGACAGATCCTCCACCGTCACCCCTGTGCGTGTAGCCACGGGCACACGCACAATTCTGTGGCTCTGCGTCGCCCCTTTTCTTAGTTTATATCTGACCGTGTCCCACTCCTGGTACTGGAGGAAGATCTGAGGGGGAGGTCTGTCCGGTGCGATCGCAGAAGAGAGGTCGGTCCAGCGAAGCTCCACCTCCTGCTCCGTCACCCGAACCAGGGACCATGTGAAAGACCCTGGGACAGCCAGGACTGAGGCAAGGACAGAAAGAGATTGGTGCTCAGACAGAGATTACTTACTGAATAGGTTACAGTGATGTCATTTAGCTGCCGCATCCATCCAACGCTACTTACAATGAGCACAATTATTATACAATTATATTTAAATTAAGAGCTACATGGAACAAGATATCTCAGTCATGGATGAAGTAGGCCAATGACCTTCTGTCTGGGAGACAAGCACCCAGACCATTAGACTATCTGTCCCCTGAATAGCACTACACATTGACATTGAAACTGGCAGATTATGACTTGTATATACAAAAATATAGACAAATTGGAATGAAAGAACATGAAGAAATTATGTAACATTACAAACAAATGCTTTGGTTTGGTTGAGGCTGTATTGCACAAGTTAATTTACTCTCATGCTGGCAGATGAACGGTAAACGGATGTTGCAGAAGAATGGCGTGAGGAAGTATCCCAGCCCTGTGGCGTTCTTCTGAAGGGCAAAGCAGTCTGTCTGATTGGCTAGCAGTGATGATGTCACAGTGAGTGTGTGGTTGTAGACGGAGGCATCTGACCACCGAGGTTGGCCCTTGGAAGAGGAGCATATTTATGAGTGCCACATATGCTATTACTGCCGCAATGATACAGTTGTCCAGGTCACTCAGGTGTTAAACTACCTGTTGGTCATTGAGTGCAGTCCAAAGCAACAGTAGGTTTTGCTTGAGGAGATACGAGGACACAAAGAGGTGCTCCTCACTACTTTTCAGGTCTGCCAGGTGAGCCCCTGCTGCCTTTTCTCTGCAGCTGTGCTGGGCGTCGACCCAGGCCAAGCCTGTCCTACTCACAATGTAACAGCCTCTCCCATTGGCCAACCAGTCAATAGGGCAACGATCTGTAGGTCAACAAGAAATAACAGTGGCTCCACAACCATTTACTGTTAATCACACTGATTGACATCTTGCTTATGGTCAGTTGGGCAAAGGCATGGTCTGTATCTAGTGTCATTATAGAATTTCTAAATACATTTTAGCTCATTTATCCGCTTTTAGGTAAAGTATGTCGATGTTTGTCTGTGTGTGTGTGTGCGCGCGCACGTGCATAGGTATTTGTATGATACCTGTCTCGAGGCCAATGCCGAGGTTTTGTTTCAAAGTGACATTGAGGTGTTCGAGGAACGTTGTCACGACAACATTAGCTTTATAGAGCGTTCCGGGCTGGAGGTGTTGAATTTTGTACTGGGCATTTTCCTCTGTTGAGTCGATGTTAGCGGTGTGCGCGACTGCCTGCGTCTCGATGTTGGTTAGGATCAGCTCAGAGACCACCTGTCCTCTATGTAACTTCCAAGAGAGGACAGCAGTGGTGGTTGCACTGTCCACATGGAAGGAAGACAGAGAGACTGCAGCTGAGAGAGGAGAGGAAGGGAAAGACATCAGTTAGTGTCACATCAGTGCAATAACATCATTAACTAAAGTACCAATCTATGAAATACGAATACAAATGCGTGAGCTTGTGGGAAATCGCCTAAAAAATCATATATATGTTCCCCTGTTGTCTACTTGCCACCACGGGGTGGATGATATTTAGGGTCAAAGATTAGAGGCCACAGACTTACTGAAGTGAAAGGTCATTGACTCCAGCGCAGGTTCATTATTATCCGTCAGCGCAATGATATATCCTCCCGGGTCCTCAGTGGATCGCAGTGACAGCTTGCAGTCACGGAGGCACGCTGAGTCACTCATGGGATACACCGTCACCTACAGAAGTGGCGCAGAAATGACCCAATAAACACACAACTATATTACAATAACAGAAGTAAAAATGTAACACAGAATTGTGGATTTTGGAGCTTTGCTCTGACCACATGGTTGCTTGCAGTCCTGCTGGTGACAGTGTAGCCCTCCAGATGTCGACCAGTGATATTATGAAACACAACCTCTACCATAACAGGGACTGAGCGCTGGTCACATGACAGCATGACCACCTAGGTAGCAAGGAACAATGAGCGGAACTGAACAATTAACCCTAAGGTTGCTGGAAAACATCTGTAAACCTATGAAGAGGGTTTATAGTGTAACTCCACCTGTGAACGTTAGTTCTAAGGTTATTTGAATGACACTGTTTTGGTGTCAAATACCGTGAGTGTAATAAGCTTAAAGAGCAGGACTAATTATTTACCTTACCTGGCATAAGGCTGCAATGAAGCACAGACAAACAGTTACACTCATCTGAAATGTGGAATTAGTTCATCTCATCATGTGAACTGTAGCTGTAGGCTGGAAAAACAGAATGAAATACATATACAAATACATACATTACACTGAAAAAACTATTATGGAACATTAAAAAAGCATATTAGCTATACCAGCAACAGCAACACATTTAGTTAATTAATGCAAGTCATGACAAAAGTTTTATGTCGTGTTTCACCTTGGTTGTCTGTTGTCCAGATGTGTAGGCTACAGAAAGTGAAGCTCTGCATGTCCCACTTGTCTCTTATCACTTTGAATTTAGCGCGCTCTCTGCTGCATTCAGCGGCACTGGCATATCTGAGAAGCACAGGCTTATGAATGTGTAGAGTGTATCTGGGGGAGGAGAGTGGGAGGGAGGGGGAGAGAGAGAGAGAGAGAGAGAGAGAGAGAGAGAGAGAGAGAGAGAGAGAGATTATACACTTA